>CAUYQU010040961.1:0-32147 GCA_963574635.1 Cheracebus regulus | reverse complement strand
TTACATGGAAACTGAACAACCTGCTCCTGAATGAATACTAGATAAATAATGAAATGAAGGCAGAAATAAAGATGTTCTTTGAAACCAATGAGAATGAAGACACAACATAGCAGAATCTCAGGGACACATTTAAAGCAGTGTCGAGAGGGAAATTTATAGCACTAAATGCCCATATGGGAAGAGAGGAAAGGTCTAAAATTGACACCTTATTGTTAACATTGAAAGAGCTAGAGAAGTAAATCAAAGAAATTCAAAAGCTAGCAGAAGACAAGAAATAACTAAGATCAGAGCAGAACTGAAGGAGATAGACACAAAAACCTTTCAAAAAATCAATAAATCCAGGAGCTGATTTTTTGAAAAGATCAATAAAACAGACCACTAGTCAGACTAATAGAAAAGAGAGAAGAATGGAATAGATGCAATAAAAAATGATAAAGGGGATATCACCACCCATTCCACAGAAATACAAACCACCGTCAGAGATTACTACAAACAATGCCATGCACATAAAGCAGTAAACCTAGAAGAAATGGATAAATTCCTGGACTTACACCCTCCAAAGACTAAACCAGGAAAAAATTGAATCCCTCCATAGACCAATAATAAGGTGTGAAGTAGATGCAGCAATTAATAGCCTACCAAACAAAAAAAGTCCAGGTCCAGATGGGTTCACAGCCAAATTCTACCAGACTTACAAAGAGGAGCTGCTACCATACCTTTTGAAAATATTCCAAACAATACAGAAAGAGGAAATCCTCCCTAACTCATTTTATGAGACCAACATAATCCTGTTACCAAAACCTGGCAGAGATACAATTAAAAAAGAAAATTTCAGGCCAATATCTGTGATGAACATCGATGCAAAAATCTTCAGTAAAATACTGGCAAACTGAATGCAACAGCATATTCAAAAAGCTTATCCATCGTGATCAAGTGTAGGCTTCATTCCAAACATGCAAGGCTGGTTCAACATATGCAAATCTATAAATGTAATCCATTACATAAACATAATCAAAGACAACCGCATAATTATCTCAATAGACGTAGAGAAGACCTTCGATAATATTCAACAGTGCTTTATATTAAAAACTCGTAACAAACTAGGTATCGATGGAATGTATCTCAAAATAATAAAACCTATTTATGACAAATCCACAGCTAATATTGTACTGAATGGGCAAAAAATGGAAGCATTCCCTTTGAAATCTGGCACTAGACCAAGGGTACCCTCTCTCACCATTCCTATTCAACATAGTATAGTAATTTAGCAATTTCCCTTGGATTATAATACTTCATATATTTAAAAATATTAATTTCCCAAAACCATTGTTATAAACTATGAATAGCTCTGTTCAGAATTGCCAGTGGTCCATAAAACTACTTCCTTTTAATGGACTGACTTTAACACATACTCTTTAACACATACTTTATATTTTCATGTCGGTGCTCTGCCTTTGTTTTAAGAACAGGATATGCATCAGCTCCACCCACAGAAAGAATAGCCATGGAAATGTAAGCCCCTGTTCAATATTTTATATTTTCCAGAAATCATCTGCATAATTACCTATTTAGCAGAATAAATATCATTTTGCTTTGAGTTTTTGCATTAATTCTTGTATGTACTCTATGCATGGATTTATTACTTGTTTGTCTTGCTTTGTGGAGAAAGAGATCATGCCTTTTTTTTTTTTAACTATGCTTTTGAAAGTATCTTTCCAGAGTGTTTAAACTTAGGAACATTTGATGACTATATGTTAAATATATATTCTGCAGTGCCTCATGGAATAATTAGGGGAAAACAACAAAAAACTGAGATCTCAACATACTGAGATTATTGATTTGGCCTATATTCTAGCTGCTGTATTTACTAGTGGCTACATACAAACAAATCCCTCCAAATCTAACTGAATGAAATAAGACCCTACAAATTCTCTAAGGCATTTATAACTGATATGTGAATGCTTTCTGATTTCCTTTAGTATTCTGTTGATATAAGAATAACATGAATTCATATAGCTCAATTCAGATCTTCTTTTCACCTCATTATAGTCAGATGTCCAAAATGTTGAACTTAAAATTTGAGAATTTATGTTAAATAAAAAAATACTTCATCAGCACTGTCCTTTATCAGCTATTGATTATTTTAGTTATTGAAATATAAAAATTTATTCTTAAAAGTTAGAAAAAAATCCCCATAGCTTCTTTAAAAAAGATGATTTATATTAGAATAATTCTGAGTTTCATTTTGTAGAAAATTACAAAAGATCATTCTTTCCATAGAAGTTATAGTACTTACAGGTTTGAGTTTATAAATATCTCAGAAACTACCTTACTCATGGTGTTCCAAATTATTCCCAGTTGCCTCTTACTGAGACAAAGATTCATGACTATTCCTGTATACAGTGAAGGGAAAAAACTCTCCTACTGTTGGAAAGGTTATATTTAGTTCAAGTTGGATCTGGTCTTTACTTATGCTAAACTAGGGGAAGAATTGAGTTGCTCTTGCTCTGTGTGAATACTTTGTTACATTTGAAATTTACTTCATAGTTTCTCAGCATTTTGGAGGATAGGGCATCCATCCAAATATACAAAAGTGTCATTAAGACAAATGACAAACATTTCTCCATTATAGCACATATTACAGTTCCAGAATCAGCATTTATGACATTGTATTAAAATTAAAATTTTTGTATACTGTAACATTATGTGGAACCCTAATAAATTATTTCACATCTTTAAATCTTCAAAATGTATATTATATGTTAAATTGTTCCATAGTGTACACTAAATTAAGAAAAGTAGGCATTCAAAAATGAGAGTTGCTAGAGACAAGTTAAATAATGAAAGTCACACTTGAAAAGGAGAGAAATTGACTTGAATTCCATTTAGAATTTCCAGATGCTCTTTGAAAGAAGAATCAACTCATTGCAAAGAAGTATTTAATAGCAACTAGGCAATATGTTTTCAGCCTGAACCCCACAGGCACTGTCTCTGCCCTTCTTGGTGGCAAGTAAAGTAGAACTGGCAAATGAAAAATCATCTGCTTTATGCATGGTATGCATAGATTAATAGTGTTAACCAGATGTCAAAAAAAGCTTTATTTTATCTTTTAAGAACTAGAAAATCACAACCTTGTGTAGTTTCTTTACACATTTCAACCTCCTATTTATATAACTATTCATTATTATTTTTTTGATTTATAAAATGGCAAACATTTATTTCCTCCTAAACCTTCTAAAATTGTAAAATAAATTCAAATGTAAATGATCAATAACTGTATATCTTGCAGTAAGTAAAATAAATTGAACTGTTTTTTGAAGTCCAGACTAGAAATGTTAGACTATAACTGCTGGAGATTTTACAGCAATTAGTTACATAATATTAGTTGTGTCATTCCCAATTCCGCAGGAAGAAAAACTTAAGAAGCTATGGTTTCCTAAAAAAATTTAATAAGTGGAATGATTTTCAAGACACAGAAGAAGCTATGTAGCCCAAAGATAAATTTTTATCCCTAATTTATATAGTGATCTACTCTTGTTTCTGGTACCTCTTGCTGGTAGTTAAGAGTCATAAGGACGTCTAACATAGATGAACCTTAAAAACCTGATGCTCAGTGAAAGAAGATAGTCACAAAGAGCACACATTGAATGATTCCATTTATATAAACTGTCTAGAATAGACAAATTTGTAGAGACAGAAGTTAAACAAGTAGTTGCCTGATGGGATGGGAATGACTGCTAATGAGCAAGAAATTTATTTGGGGGGATATTAAAATGTTCTAAAATTAGATATTGCTGATGGTTACACAACTCTATGAATATACTAAAAAAAAAAACGACTGACATGTAAAGGTAAAGATTAAATTTTTTGATTGGCAAATTGTATCTCAATACAATTTTAGAAATTTGGGAGTGTGCAGGTAATTATTTAATTTGGTATTTAATTGACCAACTAAACTATCCATGTTTCATACAATTGTTTATTTTTAAAATAGTCTTTTATACAGTGTTTTACAGAATACATAGCACTTTTATACACATTATCTTTCTTAAATCCACAATAGCTCTATTACTGAAATCTCATTTTAAGGAAGAAGATTTTAAGGCTAAGAGAAATTGAATGATTTGTCCAGTGTTAGCAGATCTAATGAGCTACATTTTTAGGGCTCTTCTCATGTCAAATCTCATGGTCGTTCCTGACATCACAGATGACTCCTTGAAGATTTTACTTAGACCAGTTCACAGATAAATAGGAATGAAATAGAAAGAGTCAGGATTCCAGAGAGGACTGCTTTGGTCATAACTATTATTTCTAGAGAAAAATGTGGATGGTGCAGAATGAGAATTCAGTTGCAATTTGTTGTTTCATTCCATGTTCTCACCACCCTTGTAGAAAGAAACTTCTGAGTATGGAGTTATGATTAGAAAAGGGATGCTGTTTTATAGGAACAGAGAGAACAGAATTGATCCAGTAAAATGTAAAATAGAATATGCAAATACATGGGAAGAAATGGAGCTGCGTTTTTCTATAAAGTTTATTATTATTAGAGCTATGAAATAAAGTTTAGTAATCATCAAATATCTTGCGTTTCTGTATAACAACCATTTGACTAGTTGTGACAAGGAAATGTGAACAAGAGTAAAGAATGTCATTTATTGTTCTAGGTCTTGCTTGACTTACCTCTGCTGTGGTGACCTTGGAGCCTTCATATTACAGATCACACAATCATAAGATGAATTCAAGAAGATTTGTGACTCACATTAGACTCTGAGGTGAGAGAGAAAAAAATGTATTTTTCTACCAAGCTACCAGGATTTTAAAGTTTATTTCTTATTGCAAAATAGCTTATTTTATCCTTGCTAACAAAGTTAAGTGTTGCCTTACTTTTATCTTTAATATGGTGGTGGTGTACCAGTTGGTTAAAACGCTGGAGCAAACAATTAGAAGCTCAAAAATTGGCAACCCATATTACATCCAGGCCAAACAGTAATGTTGTTGCCTGATATAATGTGGGTGGCAGGCTGTTTGTGTGCTGACTACTGTTGGCTGTGTTTGGCAGATTAATAATACAGAAACATAGTTAGGAAATGGTTAACCAAGTCATAAGCAAAAATAGAAAGACAAAGAGACTCCCTCAATTTAGAGGTCTGATCAATTGAAAAATGTTTCTAGATATAGGATAAACATTTCAGCAATAAAGTCCCAATAAACTTAATTAATGCAGAACAAGAACCCAATTAAGGATACAGTCTTTTCTTTCAAGCCTCAATGTAGCTATCATTAAAAAGGTCAGAGTTATGAGGGTAAGAAAAAAGAAAAAAAGAAAAAAGGAAAAGAAAAGAAGAAATAAGACAGACTGAAACAGTTGTCTCAAAAAGAACTTCTTTAAGAATGGTTATTGACAGATTGAACTGACTAGAAGAAAAATAGATTAGAACCTAAGATCTGGTATCAATAAAATATCTTTGAGGATTTAAGACTTAACATCCTTGGACTTTTGATCACTCTCAAGCTGAAATTCAACTTAGAAATCTATGCATCCACCAAAAAGAGGATATTTACCAACTCTCACTTTTAAAATAGTGATAATAGAAAGGGAAGAAACTTTTGGGAAGAGAATCCAGGAACTAAAGAATAATGTGAATTTAAGAGTTCCTAGTAGAAAGCAGAATTATGAACCAACAAAAACAAGTTTTTCTAATTTCCTGGGTAGGGGCCTTCACAGTGTTTGCTATGTATCTCCCATTGTCATATTTCCTGAAAAAGAGTTTTATTATGGTTGCAACCTTGCGCTATAATTTTTTAATTTTGAATGCTTTAGAAGAGCACATAACTTTTGTTAATTCATAAGGCACTACATCAATAGGAGACACATTTGGACCTGATGGAGAGGACTATGTGGATAAGCTTTTCTTGATTTATTTTTCCTAAGAAAATGGAGGAAAACAGACATTTGGAGGCAAGTTGCAGTGTCAACCCTTTGTGTGGCAACAATACGTTTGTCGCAAAAAGTAGCATGAAAGGAAGTCATTCGCTTTTTCTGTTTTACACTGAAATTCATAAAAACAAGGGTAGCAAGAGGATTGGATCCATATTCTACCCATTAGATGGCAAATATTTATCAGTTTCTACCTCTTATATACTGCTTTTATTGTTTTTTTTTTTTTTAATGGAGGTAGTGTATGGACATGAGAAACTCTAAAATAGTGCATCTAGGTTACATTTTTCTCTTTCATCTATCTTTAGTTTCCATATAATCATTATCCATGTTTTGGTAACAGTCCTCTCCTCAATGGCCATATTTGTCAGCATATGAGACACAGTTAAATGTATTACTTTAGCTTTCTTGGTCATAATGACTATATCAGAAACTGAGAACATGGGTCCCAGTAATTGCATTTTACATGACATTAGCCAGTGGTCATGAGGCTGTTAGAAGGTAAACCCAGATCTTCAGGTGCTAATATTACCCTACCTTGTGGATAAACTTGATTTGATATAATGTTAATATATGAAGAAGAACCAGATTTTTTTAAAAAGGCAGGAGGAGGAAATTCTGCATTTATTTGATTCTATATGATTCCTGGGGCTAACATACACTTGCTCTTTCTTGTGATAAATTTATGTTTTAATGGGAGCAATATACCTCTTTTAATTTACCTTAGTTTGACTTGGATTTTGACACTGTCATTCAAAATTACATCTAATTAATTTACTTATAGCTATATTCCTAAATGGTAAATGGTCATGATATTTTTCTATGTATTGTTCCAGAAAAATTCTATCCATGTATACACTTGCCTACCTAAATATAACATGTTGTGTACTGAGTATTTTTGTGCAACTTAATTTTTACTTATTAGAACATTATCTGTCCATTACACTTCGTTAATATATTCTATAATTTATTTCATGTGGTTCCAGCCCAGTTGGGTTTACTGTCATGGAAAAAACATGAAAAAAATTCACTCCTTTCAATGAACTTAGATTATCAGACCTAGGAAAATATTATTTTTTATTTATTTATTTATTTTTTGGTCTTTTTTTTAATTGTACTTTGGGCTCTGGGGTACATGTGCACATCCTGAATCCTGCAGGATTGTTGCATAGGTAAACACATGCCATGGTGGTTTGCTGTCTCCATCCCCCCAACTCCCGTCGCCTACATCAGGCATTTATCCTGATGTTATCCCTGCCCATCCTCCAGCTGTCCCTCCCCTCCATTCCCCTCCACCCCTCCACCTAGCCCAGTGAGTATTGTTCTCTTCCCTGTACCCAAGTATTCTCATTGTTCATCACCCACCTGTGAGTGAAAACGTGGTGTTTGGTTTTCTGTTCTTGTGTCAGTTTGCTGAGAATAATGGTTTCCAGATTCATCCGTATCCCTACAAAGGACATGTAGATGTGCCACATTTTCTTTGTCCAGTCTATCATCGATGGGCATTTGGGGTGGTTCCAGATCTTTGCTATTGTAAACAGTGCTGCAATGAACATACGTGTGCATGTGTCTTTATAATAGAATGATTTAGAATCCTTTGATATACATCCAGTAATGGGATTGCTGGGTCAAATGGAATTTCTATTTCTAGGTCCTTGAGGAATCCCCACACTGTCTTCCACAATGGTTGAACTAATTTACACTCCCACCAACAGTGTAAAAGTTTTCCTTTTTCTCCACATCCTCTCCAGCATCTGTTATCTCCACATTTTTTAAATGATCACCATTCTAACTGGTGTGAGATGGTATCTCAATGTGGTTTTGATTTGCATTTCTTTAATGACCAGTGATGATGAGCATTTTTTCATGTTTGTTGGCCGCATATATGTCTTCTCTTCAAAAGTGTCTGTCCATGTCCTTTGCCCATTTTTGGATGGCGTTGTTTGTTTTTTCCTTGTAAATCTGCTTTAGTTCTTTGTAGATTCTGGATATTAGCCCTTTGTCAGATGGGTAGATTGCAAAAATTTTTTCCCATTCTGTTGGTTGCCAGTTTACTCTAATGATTGTTTCTTTTGCTGTGCAGAAGCTTTTGAGGTTAATTAGATCCCATTTGTCAATTTTTGCTTTTGTTGCCAGTGCTTTCAGTGTTTTAGTCATGAAATCCTTGCCTGTGCCTGTGTCCTGAATAGTGTTGCCTAGGTTTTCTTGTAGGGTTTTTATGATGTATCCAGATGGATTAAAGATTTAAAAATAAGAAAATATTCTTTTGGAATGGACCAGAACATCCACATTAAGAGGAATGGCATTTAGAATGGCCACTGCAGATGCTCTAGGTTGAATATGCTTAGGGTACTGGAGTAAAGCTGAGGCTACTATAGAAAGTGATGAGTTGAAGTCACAGACATCGTGGAAGTTCCTATGTGTTATGGAAACTCCTGAAGTACTTTGAGTAAAGGACCAAAGTGACCTAATTTAAACATTAAAAATAATACCTGGGAATCTGTAAAGAAAATAGATCAGAAAACTACATGCAGTATAGAAACCAGTTAGGAAGTTATTGCCATAGAAAAGACAAGAGATGATGGTGACAGTGTTGAACAGAGATTTAATTCTGGATGTGTTTTAAAGGAAGTTGTGAGAAGATGTGGATGGATTGAATGAAGGTTGAAAGAAAAAGAGAAGAGTCTGACTTCTAAGATAATAACCCAAAGATTAGAAGAATGGAGCTGCCATTTATTGCATAGGAAAAGAGGCGGAGAGGAGATGAATTGTGCAAGCAGTGTGTGGCAATCAAAAAGCCAATTTTGGAAATATTAATTTTGGGATATTGAGAATATATGAGCCTGGAGTATAGGGGATTTGAACTGGAGATTTGAACTGGAGAAATCAATTTAAGAATTGTAAGATGAGATTCCCTAGGCAATAAGCAGAGATAAAAAAGGAAGATGTCCAAAGATTGAATTCAGATTCAGTCAATATTAGAAGTTAGTTAAAAAGTAGACAAAGAAATAGAATCCATTTAAATGGGGTAGAAACTCAGCAAAATAAGCCAAATAAGTGTACAAAAAGAAGGGAGTGATCAAAAAAACCAAATGCCATTGATAAGTTGAATAAAATTCAGACTGAGAGTTGACCATGTATTGGTTAAAGTGAAGCCCATGGGTGATCTTGTTATGAGCAGTTTCAGTGAAAAGGTGAAGACAAGTCTGACTGAAATGAATTCAGGAGGCCAAAGGGTGAAAAGAAGTGGAAACACAAAGTATGGACAAATATTTTCAGTCTTTTACTGTAGAAAAAAATATATGAAAAAAGTTGCTGTAGAGCAATGAAGTGCCTGGGTTTTTCTAAAAAGATTGAGTGTGATAGAGCATTATGGGAATTATTTGGTTTGAATGGAAAAATTGATGATGCAGAAAACAGAAAAGAGGACAATTGTCTTTTAGTGACCAAAGACAATGTAATCCATTGTGTAAATGCAGGTTTTGGCATAACAAGGGAACAAAGTCCATGGAGAAAGTAAAATGAGCACACAGGCTAGTAGTTTTGTAGATGTTTGTTTGAGAATGTTTAGAATTCCTCTTAAGATTATTGCTTTTTTAAAGCAAAATAAAAAACAAAGGTATCATCTAAGGATAAAAAAAATGAGAGAGAAAGTATTGTTGGAAGTTTGGGAAATGAGGATACAGTGGAGATAGTTATTGGGGTCTGGGAAAGGAAGTGTGCAGGGATTACTTGACAGCACTAATAGACCACCTGAGGTTTGTGATAAACAGTATAAACTATGGCAAGTTAGTATGATTTTGAACTCTGCTTCAGTTACATTGCAGTTTGCAGATACTAAATGAACAGATAATTGAATTTATTTAGATGTGAAGCTTTTGCAGCTATATGCACTAAAGAAAGTGTCAAGGCAGTAGGGTGAAAAGCAAAGGGGAAATTCTAATGATGAATCATAAAATCTAAGCTGGAAAATGATGGAAAGAAGCACATGAAATGGGTGAAGGGCAAGAAAATATAGGTCAGTGGCAGAGTAATCCCAGTGATGTGGGTAAATTTTGTGATTAGGGGATTCAAGAATTGATCTAGAAATTTGCAAATGAGAGCCTAAAATTGTTACTACAAAGGAGTATAAGATTATTAGAAACATAGGTCTAAAGTTTGTGAGATAAACATAAGATAAAAAAGAGAATTACATGAAGAGACATCACTGTGGATATTGAAATTATTAAGAATTATATAGAAGAAGTAGAAGAGAGAAAAAGGAGTGAGAGAAAGGTAAGAACAGAAAAGAAGGGAAAGGAAAGAAAGAGTGCTCTGTATTAAGATATTCAAGAAATATATGGGAATCACACAAAGTGTGTAACTGGCTCTTACAAATTGGGGTAGTTTGTAGTAATTATATGATGACAAAATTAGTCTAAAGAAGCTTCCCCTTCTTTTGCAGTGGCTGCATAGAAAACATTATTTAAATATATAACAATCTGTGTAGCCAGTACCTGATTGCAAAGAAGAAAGCAATTGCTAATTCAAAATATACTTCTTTAAAGTTTGGAAACTTTTTTCCAATTGATGGCTCAAAAGATTTTTCAATATTACTGAGTTCACAGCATCTTTTCATAGCATCTAAATATTTTCTAAAACAAATCTTTGCCAATCAGATATGTTTTAAAAAGTCTCACTTCTCTTTAAAATGCAGATTTATGGAGATATGATTAAGTAAACTACAATTCACCAATTTAAAGTACACAATTCAGTTCAATTTAATATATTCCCAGATTTGTGCATCCAATTGCCACAACCAATTGCAGAGCATTTTTATCATCTTAAAATAAAATATTATTCCCACTGGCATTTGTTTAAAAATACTTTCTATCTGTATAGATTTTCTTATTCTGGACATATAAGTAGAATAGTATCAGATGAGGTCTTTTGTGACTGGCTTATTTCACTTAAAATCATGTTCTCAAGGTTCATCCATGGTGTAGCATGTATCATTATTTGGTTTATTTTGTGGCTGTATAATATTCTATTATAAGGATATACCACATTTACCATTCATCAATTAATGGACATTTAGATTGTTTTCATTTTGTTGGCTGTTATGTATAATGCTGCTAAGAACATTTGTATATAAGTGTTTTTTGTGTGTTGACATATGTTTTCATTTCCCTTTAATATTAGGTTGGTACAAAAGTAATTGTGGTTTTTACCATTAAAGTGATGGCAAAGAACTGCAGTTACTTTTGCAACAACCTAATAGTTAACTAGGAGTGGAATGGCTGTGTTCTATGGCAGTTTAATGTTTAACATTTTGAAGAACTGCCAAACTGTTATCTGAAGCAGATGCATCATTTTACATTCCCTCCAGCAGTGTATAAGGTTTCCAATTTCTCCACATCATTGTAAAACGTGTTATTGTCTATCTTTCTGACAACAGCCATTTTAGTAACTGTGAAGTACATCATTGCAGTTTTGATTTGAATACCTTTTATTTAATTCCCTCCCTCCCTCCCTCCCTCCCTTCCTTCCTTCCTTCCCTCTTTCCTTCCTTCCTTCTCTTCCTCCCTCCTTCCCTCCCTCTTTCCTTCCAACTACACTGGCTAGAACCTCCAGTATTGAATAGAATCAGCAAGCATAGCCATCTTTGCCTTCTCCTGATTTTAGGGAATAGTATTCACTTTTTCAGCATTAAGTATAATAACTCCTGGTTGTTTTGGTTTTGGTTTTCTAGATGCCAATATCAAATTGAGAAGGTTCTCCTCTAGTCCCAGTTTGCTGAATACTTTTTTCATAACAGGGTGTTGTATTTCTTAAAAAGTTTCTTATTTATCTATTGAGATGTTTATATATGATATTCTTTTTTCAATTGACATGGTATAACATGTTAATTAATTTTTAGATGTTAAACTAACCTTGGATTCCAATTGGTTATGGTATATAATCCTTTTTATATGTTTCTGGATTTGATTTGCTAGTATTTTATTGAGGTTTCATTTCCTTTTGTCTGTTCTCAATTCATATTTATAAATAAATCTTTGCTTTTTGTATTTTGTTGAATCATCTATTTATATGCTATGCTATTTCTGAATTATTTCACTCTTATATGATATTTCTGTGTATTGCAGACTTTTCTTTATAATTATAATTTTGTTTACTATATATATTTCAAATTATATTTTGTCATAAAATTATATAGATTGTACAGGCTATTTTACTGCAAAGTATATGTACAAATATGTTCTAATTTATTACTTTTCTTCATTGGTTCTGGCTAAAAAGATGTTTCCTCCAGATATTATATTTTAACTGATGCTTTATTTAAGCACTTTTGAGCTACTATTTTTAAATGTATTTCTAAATTTAGAAATGTAATTTGTTTCAACTATTTTGCCATCAGAATAGTAGTAAGAATCCAGCTTTGTATTTTATTCCTGATTACCACTTTTCCTAAGCAAACTTGATTTTATTTCCATTCTAGAGAGCCTACATCATCACCTACCAAACTATAGGCTGTCAGTAGAAATTTGTTGAATTAAGGAGTGAAAGAAAATAGATTATCACATTATATCCAAAATTAATAAAACAAATGAACAAAATTTACTACATTCTTTGATGTTTCCTAAAAATTTGAGAATATTTCTGTGAATATTTGTGTGTCTGTGGCTGAGAAAAAGAGACAGTGAGAAAGAATATCTTAGGGTTATCTTCACTGATCTTATAAATTTTTATCATTAATTGATGAATAGTCTTTTTCTAAAAAGTGTTGCTTACACACAAATAGTGATTTTTCAGGCCTGTGTTATAAAAATGATAGTCTACAAAAAAGCTAAACAAACTACAATGAAACGTTAAATGTGTATTAGTAAAATAGACATAAAATGTGGCCAGCAGCAAACATTCATAATAAAAATACGTAAGAAGTTATTCATAGAAAGCTTTTACTGAAAGAATAAATATTTTAACATAGTTTGAATAGGAAACTGAAAGAGGCCTCTGGCAAAGAAGTAACATGGTTTCAACCTGCAAAAATTAAGAGGGAAGTTGGGGAATATAAATAGAACACTGTTGACCATGATTAAAAGAGAGGGAAATAAGTTTTTATTTTTATTTTAGTTTTAGTTTCAGAGACAGGATCTTTCTCTGTTGCCTAGGCTGGAGTGCAGTGGTATGGATCATGCCTTGCTAATTTTTTAATCGTTTGTAGAGACAGGGTCTTATTATGTTGCCCAGGCTGGTCTTGAAATTCTGGCATCAAGAGATCCTCCTGTCTCAGCCTCCTAAAGTGCTGGGATTATAGGCATGAGCCACCACACCTGGAGTTAAATACTAAGAGGAATAGCTTATATAACTGGAAGACTAGAAAGAGGTGAAAGCATTCTTATCCTTTTTCCTCAAAGTACCTTTATCTTCACCTATCTTAGTTTGAAAATTTTATAAAATGCTCTTCTTTCTCTGTATTTATTTTTGGTTGAGGCACACTAATTCTGTGGCCACATTAGAAATTAACTGATCTCAAATAAATTCATCTCTCTTTCTTAAAGTCCATCTCTTTGAGACATCAAAATACAATGAAGTAAGTAACAGAAAATGGAGTTAATCTCCTCATATTAATTTTCATAAAATAAATGTGGGGGCCCATGACCCATTTACAGTGAATGTTGGAGCTCTTGTTTTAAATAATTCAGTTCTGACTTACATCATACTTGTTTTGGAGTGTTGGTATAAAGTTTAGGTCATTGAAACTTGTATAACCATTATAAAGTCTAATGCTATATTATTTATTAGTTGCTGCTAAGTATGACAAACAAATTTTGTTATTGTTTTACTTGATTTTTTTATGATACTTTTCAGTTTAGAAAAAATTAAAGTAAAATTTTGAAAGCAAATATAGATTATCTCTTAATGGCATAGTGTAGTGGTTTAGAGCCTAGAAGACCCTACATTCAGAGCCCAGAGGTTAGATTCTGGATTTTCCCCTCAATAGATAATTTGGCAGGTTAGCTAATCAATCTGTGTCTCATATGATTTGCCAGAATTTTTGTGACATAGAGAGTTTTTATGAGCATAAAATAGTTAACAATTCTAAGGCACTCAAAATGATGTCAGAAACATAATAAGCAAATAATAAATAATTCATCTATGTCTAGCTGACTTTAGGAAATAATGCTGTAAATTACCTGCTAGCCATAGAAAAAGGCATCTCTAGAACTAACGGGAAAAAAATATCTGGTTGCTTTTGATATGTGTGTGGTACCCAATCAAATATCACTTTTCTTTTTTAAATGAACCTAACTAGTGAAAAAATTTTCTCTTGTTTCTTAAACAAGAGCATTAATATAATCACATGCATGAATATTAATACTCAGAATCATCTTCCATACCAAGCTGGTACATGTTTACATTACGTAGTTCAGCATTTAAACAAATTATGTGTTGTTTTAAAAGATTTACAAGTTAAAATTCCAATTTCTTTTGGACTTCTAAGATTGAATTTAATATCCCTTCTTTTTCTTCTCCTTCTTCTTCTTAAAATAGAGTTTATGTGATCCTTTAATGAAAGGAAATTTTAAAGATCAATATTTTTTCTGTTATTTTTGTAATACTGGTTTGTTTTAATGTTTTAAACATTTTATATCAATTATGCTATTCTCTCTTTCTCCCTTTTTTCCCACTTCTGATTTTTTTATCCTTCTTATGGCATTTGTTCTTGAAAAAAATTTAACCAATACAATATATTTTCTGAAGCCTTTCTAAATGTCATCATTTAAACACTTCCCAGGGACAAAGGCAGAATTCTCTGTTCTAGTACCCACTATAAAAGGAAGGATTTGTACCGTTCACTAGATTTTTCTGAAAGGAATTTAACAATTTGAAACCAAATGGCTTAGATTCCTTTTTTCTGTATCCATTAAAAGCCAACATTTTATTTCCTTTTTTCAACTTGCTGTACTCTTTCACAAACACTTTGAGATTTAAATATCCCGAGTGTACTGAGATCCCAGGGAATTAGAGAAAGTTTTGAGTTATAAATGGAAGACATTTACACAACATGGCAAAAGCCTAGAAGAGTGAACCTAGATTTTCTCCTATGGATACTAAGGCTTCCTCATAAAGCTAGACGGTCCTGAATGTCCCGTGGCTAGCGGGATGCTATCAGTGCTGTGATGAAGTCATTGTGGCACATGGGGACTTAGAGATTCCTCAGTGAATAACAGCCCAATTACTTGATGCATATATGACCTGAGGCAAGCTGATCAAACTTTCTGTGATTTTGCTTGGTTCTTTGCATAATGCTGCCCCTGAAATAAATCCACATTAACTCCCTTTCCTAGAAACTTGTAAAACCAGTCTTAAGTTGAAAGATAAAAATAGGGAACCAAGGAAAGGACTTGTAAAGACTTGAAAGAAATAGCAGATACAAGACAAAAAACAAAACAAAACAAAAAAAGAGGCTTGAATGAAGTAGTCAGAAAATCAAATTATTTTTCTCCCTAAAGCTTGCCTTTTTTCAAATGTGTAAAGGTCTTGATGGGATCACAGCATAAAGACTATTCCTGCAGAAGAGCTGTTAGTTGGAGAGGAAGTGCCTGCATAGAAGAATCATTTAAAATAAAACAAGAATATTGCAGTGAAGGACCAACACAAAATTTTATATTGAAGCTGTTTATTTAATTGGGCAAAAATAAATAATTTCCAACTCTTGAAATCCAAGCAGTATTTTCCAAAATAATGTGGCTGGAAACTGATGGCACACCCACTTTTTTTGACTTGTAAAACAGCCAGTATTTGGCAACAGTAATTTCTGTAATGCTCTAACTTGGAGAACAGAGAGCTACAAAAGTTGCTCTAGCATTCAATGAGGCACTTGCCAAGACTGAAAAATCAGTAATGCTTGCTTTTTTCTTGAGGTTGACAATTAGATTTAATAATTTTACAGATTTTAATTGTTATATTAAGTATTTACTTGTAGGTATTATGTAAACATATCCTGAATCTCTATCATTAATACCTCAAGTTTATGCCTTAGCTACTTTTTGCTACCTATTCATTGTACAATGATTTAAATTTAGAATTATATCAAGATTATGAAATAATGAGTTCATTGGTAATATACACAGTCAAATAATTGCAATCGAGTAATGTACTTCATATGAAAAATTTATGTTATTTCATATGGAGTTTTTCATATGATATGGTTTGGATTGGTGTTCCTATCCAAATCTCATGTCGAATTTTAATACCCAGTGTTGTAGGTGAGGCCTGGTTGGAGGTGATTGGATCATGAGGACGGTTTCTCATGAATGGTTTAGCTCCAACCCGTTGGTGCTGCTTTTTTGATGATGAGTGAGTTATCCTGAGATCTAGTTGTTTAAAAGTGTGTAGCACCTCTCACTTCTCTCTCTCTCCTTCCTGCTTTTGTCATGTAAGATGCCTCATTATTCTTTGCCTTCTGCCATGATTAAAAGCTTCTTGAGGCCTTCCCAGCAGAAGATGCTGTCATGCTTTATGTACAGCCTGGGAAACCATCAGCCAATTAAATCTGTTTTCTTTATAAAATACCCAGTCTTGGGTATTTCTTTACAGCTATGCAGAAATGGACTAATTCATCCCATTAAATATATCCATATGATTACTGTACAATTAATTAAACTACTGCTCTATACTGTTTATAATTTTTAAATTCCTAAAGATTTTATTATGAATTATGTCTCCCAAAGTGTATTTTATTATAACTAAAACAACACCATAACTTATAACTGGGAAACATTTTTATTTAATAATTTTAGTATATTTCTAGATAACATTATTAATGTAAACTTAAATTGAATTTCACCTACTGGAAAGATAAGACTATCATGATCTCTCAGTCTAATTCTTCACTATCTACATGGTGCATACATGATTATATTGCTAATTTTTGTAATCTGTTCAATAGACCAGGTATAATAGACCTTATTATTTAGTCAAAATGGCTCTCACTACTATCTTGATTAGAAGAAGGCCTCCATACTACCATGAAAAATGCACACAAAAACACATATATACACAATATCCTCGGCTCATGCCATTTACCATGCCCATATCATATAGTATATTCAGTTATCTCTAGGCTATATAGCCTGAAAGTTCTATGGTTTTAATTATAGATTAGGAGAATAATTTTCTACTGTGAGGTTATCAGAAATACTGAATTTGATGAATCAGAAGGCCATTGCACAGTTTTAAATTAACAAAACTTTGACTTACTAATAAATCTTCTTCTGTTTCAATTCTTTCTCATGATTTTAAAAATTTTATTTAACTGTATTTGTTTTATTTTCCTTATTACTATCTCATGATTAGGAGAAATTAATGAGATATATCATCTCTTCCTACTATCTCATGATTAGGAGAAATTAATGAGAGGTATCATCTCTTCACTATTTGAAAAGTTTAAAAAAGATTTTTAAAAATATAACTAAAACCATACAGTGTTTTTATTTTTCTTATCATTTTTAATAATATAGATTACAAAGCTACTGTAATTAAAATGTTTTTTTGAGACTTTGAGGTTTTTTTACATGCCTATGTCAAATTTGTATAATTTAATAGACTCTATAGAGAGCTTTACAATGAGAATATAACCTCTTATTTCCAGAAATCTGGAGAACTATAAAATCTAAAAATCCTACCCACTGGAGAAAAAAGATTCTTTATAAAACTTGCTTTCTAGTGCATTGGGGTGATAAATAAGAATAATCTCCAAAATTTATGAACAAATAAATAATTTAATAAAACAAAGATATTTGAGCTATTTTCTGTGTAGAAGTCCTGCATGTTGGGCACATTTGAATGGTAGCAAAAGCTTATGCATACTAAGCCTTGGTCGTTTTGCTCAATGTGAGAACTAAAACTCCAATATTAAGTCTGGAATTTAGGAAGAATCTAAATCGACCGCTGATTGATTGTTTCTTTTGGGTCTTTGAATGAATGAGAAATAGAAACACTTTAACAGTGTTGGTGGGAGTGTTAATTAGTTCAAACATTGTGGAAGACAGTGTGTTGATTCCTCAAAGATCTATAACCAGAAATACCATTTGACCCAGCAATCCCATTACTGGGTATATACCCAATGGATTATAAATCATTCTACTATAAAGACACATGTACGCGTATGTTTATTGCAGCACTGTGCACAGTAGCAAAGACTTGGAACCAACCCAAATGCCCATCAATGATAAACTAGATAAAGAAAATGTGGCACATATACACCATGGAATACTATGTAGCCATAAAAAAAGATGAGTTCATGTTCTTTGCAGGGACATGGATGAAGCTGGAAACCATAATTCCCAACAAACTAACACAGGAACAGAGAACCAAACACCACATGTTCTCACTGATAAGTGGGAGTTGAAGAATGAGAACAATGGACACAGGAAGGGGAACATTACATACCGGGGCCTGTCAGGGGTGGGAAGCTAGGGGAGAGGGATAGGAATAGCATTAGGAGAAATACCTAACATAGATGACAGGTTGATGGGTGCAGCAAACCACCACGGCATGTGTACACCTATGTAACAAACCTGCATGTTCTGCACACATATCCCAGAACTTAAAGTATAATAATAAAAAAGCAAATCTAAATCCTTTTAAGAATGACTGTGTAACTTTACCCTCAAAATTTTCATCCGTTATGAACTATCAAATTAAGCTTTCAAAGATCATAAACATATATAAAAACAAATGACATTAAAATCCAAGAATTTCAGATAGTGCAATACTTAGATAATATACAAGACAAAAAAGTATAAAATGGTAAAATAAAAATAAAGTCACAAAATCAGAAAGAAAAATATGACTACAAAAGGCAATTTTACAAAGGTAGATTAGGAAATAATAAAATGTAGAGTAAAAATATAATCACTGAATTATAAACTCATTGAATGGCTTATTCTCAGGGACAATTGAAGAGAGAATTTGTGAAATGAAAGATATGTAGAGATAAATTACCCAAATCCAAACCCAAAGAGACAAAATTAAGAACATATAAAGTAAGAAAGAATAGGCATTTTTAACTTTTTGAACTGGCATTCAAAATGAGACAAAAGAGGAAATAGAAGAGAAATGATATTTAGTTATAGTTGAGAATGTGCCAAAAGTTAAAGAAGCAATCCATGAATAGAGGCAGCACAACATATATTAGGACATCATAAACTAATTAACTCCATGCTTACGCATATCTCAGTGAAACTTTGAAACAGTAAGTTTAATATAAAGATTAAAATCACATTCAAAATAAAAAATTATATCTCGAGCAAAGGAAACCGCTGAGAACCTGCTACTCATAGCAGTAATAGAAACCAGAGAGAATGGTATAAAATCATTGTGCTTTAGAGAGGAAGTAATCAACTTAGAACTATATAACTAGCAATGATATTTCAATAAATGGGAAGAAATTAAAACACTTAAAAAACAGAGAATTTACTAATACAGCATTTCTACAAGAACGGATACAGAATAAATCAAGAAGAGGAAGAAAGGTCTCCTAAGGAATGTCTGATATGCAAAGATAAGGGAATAACAAACACATTTATAAATAGGATGTCAAACAAACATCTGTTTAAATGAATAATTATAATAATGAGTATCTTAAAAAGAGACAAAATTAAGGCCAGGCATGGTGGATCATGACTGTAATTCTGGCACTTTGGGAAGCCAAGGTGGGAGATCACCTGAGGTTGGGATTTTGAGACCAGCCTGACCAACATGGAGAAACCTCTTCTCTACTAAAAATACAAAATTAGCTAAGCATGGTGGCACATGCCTGTAATCCCAGCTACTTGGGAGGCTGTGGCAAGAGAATCGCTTGAACCCCAGAGGGAAGGTTGTGGTGAGCTGAGATTGCACCATTGCACTCCAGTCTGGGAAACGAACGTTAAACTCCTTGTCAAAAAAAAAAAAAAAAAAAAGACACAATTAAACCACTATACACTAATAACATAGGAGTGCAAATTGTGATGATTGTTGTCAGTGGTAAGGGTCCAGGAATTGTTTAGAAAGAGAGTTAAGACAGATTAAAATAATTTTAAGGCTAAAAAAATAGTTTTGCCAGTAAACCCTAAATGTTTAAAACTATATAATAAAAATACAAATATTTCTATCTTTTCAATTAAAAAAATAGAATTATATAAGTGTAAAACAAAACCCAAATGTCAATCAATTAAAAACAAAGCAAGAAAAAAATGCATAACAAAAGTGGGACAAATTGACAGCAAAAGTTATATACTGGAACAAAGCCAAATGTAATACAAATCAAAATAATCATGAGTACAATTTACATAGTTGTAAAATAAGTCACGTTTGACTAAAGCACTGCTAACTCTACTTTTCATAATACTAAAATACCAAAATACCTGAAATTTCAGGGTATGGATTAAAAGTAAAACTCTTGAAAACCTTATATTGTACAAGTTTTAACAAAAGAAAAAGAGATAACTATATTAATATCAGAATAAAGAGAATTAAAAGTAATAGCATTTTCGTTTACATTAATAATAAGGCTCAAATTATCATATATATAGAGTATATATATTTTTCTAATCTTGTATGCACAGATAAAATTGGCTGATCATATATCAAGCCAGTATTAACAAAACTATAAGGATAGATGTACAAGTCTATCATTATGATGAAAAAATTTTATGTAACTTTTTTCATTTATGTTTGAGAAAAATGTATCTAAAAATTAGAACAAGAAATTTAATAAACACATAGTATTAGAAATCTGAGCCCTACAATTTAAAAATATAAAGTTGATAGTATAGCACATATGGATGATTTGCCAATATTGGTCATATAATAGGCCAAAAGGAAGCCTCAACAAATTTCAGAGAATTGGTATCTTGCAGATTATGTTGTCTAGCACAATAAAATAAAGTTAAAAGTTATTGATAGAAAGCTGTACAATTCTCTAAATTGGTAGACTAAAAAAGGTTAGTGTTAAATGATTTTTGATATAAAAAAGCACATCAAAGATTAGAAATAATTAGAACTAAAAAATAAAAAATGCTACATATCCATATTTGAGAAGCAACAAAAATTACAAATTGGGGGAAATTTAAATCATTACATGTTTTTATAAGAAAGACAAAATTAATGAGCACAGCAACCAACTCATAGTGTTAGAAAAAAAGAGTATAACCTGAAGAAATTAGAATGAGATAACAAAGAGCTAAAATTATTTAAATAGAAGAAAGAAAAATAATTTATTCAATTACTAAATGATACAAATAAAATACAAATCAAGAAAAAGAGAAAGAAACAAAAGTGAAGAACAAAATTCAAGACATAACTTGAATTTCAGTAATAAAATTATAAAAGTATAATATGGAAAATTTTGAACTAAGAATAAATATAAAAACCTAGACAAACTAGATAAACTCTTAGTAAAATGTAACAAACATCATGAGGAAGAAAATTACAGGGCAGTTTTCCAGATAGTCTTGGACCAATGCAGTTTTCCCTTTCTCACTTGTTGTCTGGTCTTCTAGTCATATACAGGAGTTCCAAAGAATAACTGTAAAGTGTGTTAGGAAGGCAACATCCTGAGATAGGGGAGAGTTGACTGGAATACTGCAGGCCCTGTTCTTGTCCTCTAGAAACAGAATGTCCTTAGTGATTTATACCCTATGACACTTCAGATATCAAATCTAGGATGGGTTGGTTTTAGCAGTCCCTCAGCTGTGTTGCAAGTGGTGGATGCATAGATAATATTCCAGCCACCTTGGGTGGTTTTCCAGATTCCTGGGGGTGCGGAGATTTGCCATGAATCTTTAGCTTCTGTTGTCCCTTGCTGCCTATCTGTAAGTTACAAGTCCACTGCATGTAGCTTGTTGTGTGTGTAAGTGTTCTGTCTCACTTGACTCAGGCAAGTAGTAAAAATGCAGACCAAGATGCAGTGTGCTGAAATGGGAACCAGCTCACCACAAACCTGCTTCACAAGTTCAAGAATCTCAGAAGAAAGTATATCTGTAACAAATTGTCTTCCCTCCAAGAAAACACTAATTGTTTGCTGTTTTACTAGGTACTCCCACAAGACCAGATCATTTCACTGTTACAAGAACTCTTCCAAAGTATATAAAAGAGAAATAATTCTTCATTCATCTTGTGCATTTATGATAACAAAACAAGACAAAGACAGTACAAGAATAGAAAATCTGAGGCCTTATTAACTCATGATGCTAGATACAAATATAATAAAAATATTAACAAACAGATTCCAGTAATTTCTATAAATTGATAAATTATGACCAAGTTGGACTTATTCTAGAAATTCAACAGATATAACATTAGTAAACTGATAACTTTATTTTACTGTATTACAAACTGAAGAAAATATGATTAGATATCTCATTAGATATCATAAAAATGGATTTTATATAATTCAAAGTCCACTAATAAAAGCATTTAGAAAATAAAAATATTCGGGAAGTTTCTCTCAGGATAA
This sequence comes from Cheracebus regulus, assembly GCA_963574635.1. Taxonomy (NCBI): domain Eukaryota; kingdom Metazoa; phylum Chordata; class Mammalia; order Primates; family Pitheciidae; genus Cheracebus; species Cheracebus regulus. The sequence goes on along the minus strand of CAUYQU010040961.1, from coordinate 9,720 downwards.
ATTATATTTGCCATAAAGCTACAGAAACTATCATTGTACTGGGAAAGCATCAAAAACGCATAACATTTAAGTAAAGAGCTATATAAGGATTTTTGTTATAATGTCATCACCTCTTACACTCAAAATGTATAAAGGACCCTTCTGTACTCAGACTAAAACAAAGACATGAAAAATTGAATTCATGACCGTATATGCAGAAAACCAGAGTATCTACAGACAGATTGTTAGAAAAAATGAGTTTAGCTAAGTGGTAGGAGAGAAAATAAATACATAAAAATTGATTTTGTTTTATATTTTTATGTACTACCAAGTGCCAATAAGAAATGATAATAATAGGAAACATCTAAGAACATACCTAATTAAAGTTTTTAAAGAAAATATGGAAACTTTTATAAGACCTTCTCAAAAGACGTTTTTTAAAGACTTAAATAAAAGGAGAGATATAGCATGGCCATGGAGAAGAAGTAATATTATAAAGATGTTCTTTCTCCTTTAGTTGATCTATACATTGAATGCAATTTTATCAATCTTCCTATAGGTTTGTGTGTTTGTCGGGATGTGTGTGTGTGTTTAATTGACAAGCTAATTCTAACATTTTTATGGAAGAATACAAGAGCAAGTGATCAATACTAGACAAAATAGTTCAAGGCAGAACATTTCCTATGAGACATTAAATTGTAGTGTACGTATATAATAAGGTATTGTAAAATTGATTCAGTGTTAAAAATATTTACAAATGCAGCAGACTAAAGAGATCCAAAACCAACCCAATTATGAACGCAGAAATTTTTCTCACTGCTCTATTTCTACCACCTAAAATGTAACTTACATATAGTAAGTACTCATTAAATATTTCCTTAATGGATTTTGCATATTCTCTGGTATATGTGGCCCTGCTAATAAGTGGGAGAAAGATATAAGTGTTTCATAAATTATTCTGGGATTATTGGTTACTTCTTTGTAACAAACTCCTTATGAAATTCTATACATAGAAATAAATTCAAATGGTGTTGAATATTTAAAATTTTTAAAAATCATAATTTTAGGTTTAAAATATGTAATATATAGACATCACATTAAAGAATGTTTAAACTAGACACAAATATTTAAAAACTCAAAGTTTAAAAATTAATTGAACATATTGATATTAAGATACCCTCATCAATGGGCACTATGTGGCAAGATAAACTATACTCTGCAGAAAGTATTTGAATCATATGCAACTGAAAAAAATAATTATATAGAATATATAAAAAGCACTTACAAGTCAATAAGAAATAACTCAATATAAAAATGGGCAAATAATATAAAAACTGAATGGTAAATATGTAAACAGGCTCACTCTTCTTAGTAATCAGATAATTAGTAATTAATGCTATGATATACCAAGTTATTTATATTGGCCAGACTGATGAAATTTGGACTTAAAATAAATGAACACAAAATTTTGGTGAGCATATGGGTTAAATGAGAACCTTTGTATACTGTTATCAGGAGTGTAAATTCGTACAATCCCTTCAGAAAATAATTTTGCATTGTATTTTAGGTCTGAAGATTCTTATTCTCTACAACACAGCAATTTCACTTCTAGGTATATATCATAGAGGACTTTTACATATATGTACCACAAAATGTGTACAAAAATACTCCTTGTACTTTGCTCTTAAAGGGAATAACTAAACAATTGCAATATTTATCAACCAGAGAATTGATAAAGTGTAGAATAATCTCAGAATGAAATATTGGATCACAATGAAATTAAAGTATAGCCATATGCAACCACATGAATGAATTTAAAAATACTGCTGAGGTCTTCTAAATATACACTGATGTCATCTGCAAATGGAGACAATTTGACTTCCTCCTTTCCTAATTGAATACCCTTTGTTTCTTTTTCTTGCCTGATTGCTCTGGCTAAAACTTCCAATACTATATTGAATAGGAGTGGTGAGAGAGGGCATCCTTGTCTAGTGCCAGATTTCAAAGGGAATGGTTACAGCTTTTGCCCATTCAGTATGATATTGGCTGTGGGTTTGTCATAAATAGATTTTATTATTTTAAGGAACGTTCCATCAATACCTAGTTTATTGAGAGTTTTTAGCATAAAGGGCTGTTGAATTTTGTTGAAGGCAGTCTCTGCATCTATTGAGATAATCATGTGGTTTTTGTCTTTGGTTCTTTTTATGTGATGATTACGTTTATAGATTTGTGTATGTTGAACCAGCTTTTCCTCATCTAAAGCCTACTTGATCATGATAGATAAGCTTTTTGATGTGCTGTTGGATTCTGTTGTCATTATTTTATTGAAGATTTTTGCATCAATGTTCATTATGGATATTGGCCTGAAATTTTCTTTTTCAGTTTTGTCTCTGCCAGGTTTGGGTATCAGGATGATGTTGGTCTCATAAAATGAGTTAGAAAGGATTCTCTCTTTTTGTATTGTTTGTAATAGTTTCAGAAGGAATGGTAACAGCTCTTCTTTGTACCTCTGGTAGAATTCTGCTGTGAACCCATCTGGTCCTAGATGTTTTTTTGGTGGGTAGGCTATTAATTGCTGCCTCAACATCAGCCCTTGTTTTTGGTCTATTCAGGGATTTAACTTCTTCCTGGTTTAGTCTTGGGAGGGTATAAGTGTCCAGGAATTTATCCATTTCTACTAGATTTACGGGTTTATATGCATAGAGGTGTTTGTAGTAATCTCTGATGGTGGTTTGTATTTCTGTGATTTGGTGGTGATATCTCCATTATCATTTTTATTGTATCTATTTGATTCTTCTCTCTTTTCTTCTTTATTAGTCTGGCTGCAGTCTCTTTTGATATTTCAAAAAATCAGCTTCTAGATTCATTGATATTTTTAAAGGGGTTTTTGTATCTCCATCTCCTTCAGTTCTGCTCTGATCTTAGTTATTTTTTATCTTCTGCTAGCTTTTGAGTTTGTTTGTTCTTGCTTTTCTAGTTCTTTTAATTGTGATGTTAGGGTTTTGGTTTTAGATCTTTCCTGCTTTCTTTTGTGAGCATTTAGTGGTATAAATTTCCCTCTACATACTGCTTTAGCTGTGTCTCAGAGATTCTGGTACATTATGTCTTTGTTCCCATTGGTTTCAAAGAACATCTTTATTCCTGCCTTCATTTCATTATTTTTCTAGTAGTCATTTAGGAGCAGATTGTTCAGTTTCCTTGCAGTTGTGGAGATTTGAGTGAGTTCTAATTTGGTTGCACTGTGGTCTGAGAGACTGGCTATTAGGATTTCTGTTCTTTTGCATTTGCTGAGGAGTGATTTACTTCCAATTATGTGGTCAATTTTAGAGTAAGTGCGATGTGGTGCTGAGAAGAATGTATATTCTGCATATTTGGGGTGGAGAGTTCTGTAGATGTCTATTAGGTCCACTTGGTCCAGATCTGAGTTCAAGTCCTGGATATCCTTGTATATTTAGAATACCTGATCATCTCATCCCAAAATCTCCTTAAGATGAAAAGTAACTTCAGCAAAGTCTCAGGATACAAAATCAATGTGGAAAAATCACAAGCGTTCCTATACACCAATAACAGACAGAGACCAAATCAGGAGTGAACTCCCATTCACAGTTGCTATAAAGATAATTAAATACCAAAGAATGCAACTAACAAGGGACGTGAAGGACCACTTCAAGGACAACTACAAACCACTGCTCAACAAAATAAGAGAGGACACAAACATGGAAAAACAGTCCATGCTCATGGATAGGAAGAATAAATATCATGAAAATGGCCATACTGCCTAAAGTTATAGATTCAATGCTATCTCTATCAAGATACCATTGACCTTCTTCACAGAACTAGGAAAAACAACCTTAAACTTAATATGGAACCAAAAGGGAGCCTGCATAGCCAAGACAATCTTAAGGGGGAAAAAAAAAAAAGCTGGAGGCATCACACTACCTGACTTCAAACTGTACTACAGGGCTACAGTAATCAAAACAGCATAGTACCAGTACCAAAACAGAGGTATAGACTAGTGGAAGAGAACAGAGGCCTCAGAAGTAATGCCACACATCTACAACCATCTGATTTTTGACAAACCTGACAAGAACATGCAATAGGGAAAGGATTCATTGTTTAATAAATGGTGTTGTGAAAACCAGCTAGCCAATGTGCAGATGCTGAAACTGGACCCCTTCCTTGCACCCTATACAAAAATTTACTCCAGATGGATTAAAGATTTAAACATAAGACCTAACACAATAAAAACACTAGAAGAAAACCTAGGCAAATATTCAGGACTTAAGCATGTGCGAGGACTTCATTACTAAAACACCACAAGCAATGGCAACAAAAGCCAAAATAGATAAATGGAATCTAGTTAACCTTAAGAGCTTCTGCACAGTAAAAGAAACTATCATTAGAGTGAACCAATAATCAACAGAATGGGCAAAAATTTTGCAATGTACCCATCTGGTAAAGGACATCCAGAATCTACAAAGAACTAAAACAAATTTACATGAAAAAAAAAAAACATCAAAAAGTAGGCCAAGGATATGAACAGACATTTTCAAAAGAAGACATTTATGCAGCCAACAAACATGAGAAAATGCTAATCATCGCTGGTCATTAGAGATACGCAAATTAAAACCACATTGATATACCATCTCATGCCAGTTAGAATGGTGGTCATTAAAAAACCTGGAAACAACAGATGCTGGAGAGGATGTTGAGAAATAGGAAAGTTTTTGCACTGTTGGTGGGAGTGTAAATTAGTTCAACCATTGTGGAAGACAGTGTGGTGATTCCTCAAGGACCTAGAGATAGAAATACCATTTGACCCAGCAATACCATTACTGGCTATATACCCAATGGATTATAAATCATTCTATTATAGAGACACATGTATATGTATTTTCATTGCAGCACTGTTTACAATAGCAAAGACTTGGAACCAACCCAAAATGCCCATCAAAGATAGACTGGATTAAAAGAATGTGACACATATACACCATGGAATACTATGCAGCCATATAAAATGAAGCATTCATGTCCTTTACAGGGACATGGGTGAAGCAGCAAACTGACATAAGAACAGAAAATCAAATACTGCATGTTCTCACTCATAAGTGATTGTCGAACAATGAGAATACATGGACACAGGGAGGGGAACATCACACACTGTGGCCTGTTGAGGGGTCGGAGGACTAGGAGAGGGATAGCAGGGGGTGGGGGGATTGGGGAGGGATAACACTAGAAGTTCATAACATAGATAACAGGGGAGATGGATGCAGTAAACCACTATAGCATGTTTATACCTATGTAACAATCCTGCACTATCTGCACATGTACCCCAGAACTTAAAGTATAATTTTAAAAAATTTAAAAATTAAATTAAAAATGCTGAGTGATATGTCATCAAACTATTTTTTAAAGTAGAAAAAAATGGTTACTATAAATTTCATGAGAGTGTTACTTATGTTGGAAAGAAGAGTGGAACTGAGGAGACACATACCCATTGAAGCCACACCATTGGTAATGCTCTATTTCATGAATAGATTGGTGGGACTATAAGTGTTTTTTCTTTCTTTATGCCTTATAACCCAGTGGTTCCCAACCTTTTGGCACCAGGGATTGGTTTCATGGAAGGCAATTTTTCCACAGATAGGTGGGGGGATGTTTTCAGGAGGAAATTGTTTTACCCCAGATCATCAGGCATTAGATTCTCATAAAGAGCACACAGCTTAGATTCCTCACACACTCAGCTCACAACAGGGTTTATGCTCATAGAAGAATCTAATGCTGCTGCTGACCTGACAGGAGGCAGAGCTCAGATGGTAATGTTGGCCTGCCCACTGCTCACCTACTGCAATGTGGACCCGTTCCTGACACGTCATGGACCATTACCAGTCTGTGGCCTGGGGGTTGAGGAACTCTGTAATATAACCCAATTAAGTCTGTATCAAATGTTACATAATTAAAGCTATTTTGGAGTACTCATAAAATCTGCACATAAGGACAAACATAAAGTGATCTAATGAAGAGTAGACTAACTCTTAATAACAAACAGCACACATGTTACTTCTAAATTTGTGAGAATATTAATAACTGTATTGTTTTAAAAAGAAAATTTTATCTGTAAGTAACAATAATACAATTTTAAATTCATATCAATATATTCTTGCCTTACATATTTTCTTTTTCTCCCTTATTTTTTTGGCTTTTCTTTTCTTTTCTTTTTTAAATATATTTTATTGCATTTTAGGTTTTGGGGTAAATGTGTAGAACATGCAGGATTGTTGCATATGTATATACATGGCAATGTGGTTTGCTGCCTTCCTCCCCATCCCCTATATCTGGCATTTCTCCCCATGTTATCCCTCCCTAACTCCCCAGCCCTTGCTGTCCCTCCCCTAGTTCCCCCCAACAGACCTCAGTGTGTGATGCTCCCCTCCCTGTGTCCATGTGTTCTCATTGTGCAACACCCACCTATGAGTGAGAACATGCGGTGTTTGATTTTCTGTTCTTGTGTCAGTTTGCTGAGAATGATAGTTTCCATGTTCATCCATGACCCTACAAAGGACACAAACAAATCATTTTTTATGACTGCATAGTATTCCATGGTGTATATGTGCCATATTTTCCCTGTCTAGTTTATCATCACTGGGCATTTGGGTTGGTTCCAAGTCTTTGTTATTGTAAACAGTGCTGCAGTGAACATTCGTGTGCATGTGTCCTTATAGTAGAATGATTTATAATCTTTTGGATATATGTCCAGTAATAGGATTGCTGGGTCAAGTGGAATTTCTATCTCTAGATCCTTGAGGAATTGCCACACTGTCTTCCACTATGGTTGAACTAATTTACACTCCCACCAACAGTGTAAAAGTGTTCCTATTTTTCCACATCCTCTCCAGCATCTATTGTATCCAGATTTTTTAATGATCACCATTCTAAATGGCGTAAGATGGTATCTCAATGTAGTTTTGATTTGCATTTCTCTAATGACCAGTGATTATGAGCATTTTTTCATATGTTTGTTGACCTCATATATATCTTCTTTTGTAAAGTGTCTATTCATATCCTTCATCCACTTTTGAATGGGCTTGTTTTTCTCTTTTAAATCTGTTTTAGTTCTTTGTAGATTCTGGATATTAGCCCTTTGTCAGATGGGTAGATTGAAAAACTTTTTCCCATTCTGTTGGTTGCTGGTTCACTCTAATGATTGTTTCTTTTCCTGTGCAGAAGCTCTGGAGTTTAATTAGGTCCCATTTGTCTATTTGGGCTTTTGTTGCCATTGCTTTTGGTGTTTTCGTAATGAAGTCCTTGCCTATCTTTGTCCTGAATGGTTTTGCCCAGGTTTTCTTCTAGGGTTTTTATGGTATTAGGTCTTATGTTTAAGTCTTTAATCCATCTGGAGTTAACTTTAGTGTAACGTGTCAGGAAGGGGTCCAGTTTCTGCTTTCTGCACATGGCTAGCAAGTTTTCCCAACAGCATTTATTAAGCAGGGAATCCTTTCCCCATTGCTTGTTTTTGTCAGGTTTGTCAAAGATTCGATGGTTGTAGATGTGTGGCATTGCCTCCGAGGCCTCTGTTTTGTTCCATTGATCTATATCTCTGTTTTGGTACCAGTACCATGCTGTTTTGATTACTGTAGCCTTGTAGTATAGTTTGAAGTCAGGTAGTGTGAGGCCTCTAGCTTTGTTCTTTTTGCTTAGAATTGACTTGGCTATGTGAACTCTCTTTTGGTTTCATACGAACTTTAAGGTGTTTTTTTTCCCTGTTCTGTGAGGAAGGTCATTGGTAACTTGATGGGGATAGCGTTTAATCTATAAATTACTTTGGGCAGTATGGCCATTTTCATGATGTTGATTCTTCCTAACCATGAGCATGAAATGTTTCTCCATCTGTTTGTGTCCTCTCTTATTTCGTTGGGCAGTGATTTGTAGTTCTCTGTGAAGAGGTCCTTTACATTCTTTGTTAGTTGTATTCCTAGGTATTTCATTTTCTTTGTAGCAATTGTGAATGGAAGTTAGTTCTTGATTTGGCTCTCTTTATGTCTGTTATTGGTGTATAGGAATGCTTCTGATTTTTGCACATTGATTTTATATCCCAAAATTTTGCTGAAGTTGCTTATGAGTTTCAGGAGATTTTGGGCTGAGACACTGGGGTCTTTTAAATATACAATGATGTCATCTGCAAATGGAGACAATTTGACTTCCTCCTTTCCTATTTGAATACCCTTTATTTCTTTTTCTTGCTTGATTGCTCTGGCTTGAACTTCCAATACTATATTGAATAGGAGTAGTGAGAGAAGGCATCCTTGTCTAGTGCCAGATTTCAAAGGGAATGCTTCCAGTTTTTGTTCATTCAGTATGGTATTGGCTGTGGGTTTGTTGTAAATACCTTTTATTATTTTGAGATATGTTCTGGCAATACCTAGTTTATTGAGAGTTTTTAGCATAAAGGGCTGTTGAATTTTGTCAAAGGCCTTCTCTGCATCTATTGAGATAATCATGTGGTTTTTGTCTTTGGTTCTTTTTATGTGATGATTACATTTATAGATTTGTGTATGTTGAACCAGCCTTGCATTCCTGGGATGAAGCCTACTTGATCGTGATGGATAAGGTTTTTGATGTGCTATTGCAATGTGTTTGCCAGTATTTTATTGAAGATTTTTGCATCTATGTTCATCATGGATATTGGCCTGAAGTTTTCTTTTCTTGTTGAGTCTCTGCCGGGTTTTGGTATCAGGATCATGTTGGTCTCTAAGATGATTTGGTAAGGATTCCCCCTTTTGGATTGTTTGGAATAGTTTCAGGAGGGGTAACAGCTCCTCTTTGTATGTCTGGTAGAATTAGACTGTGAACCTATCTGAACTTGGGATTTTTTTTGGTTGGTAGGCTATTAATTGCTGCCTAAACTTCAGCCCTTGTTAGTGGTCTATTCAGTGTTTCGACTTCTTCCTGGTTTAGGCTTGGGAAGATGCAAGTGTCCAGGAATTTATCCATTTCTTCCAGGTTTACTAGTTTATGTGCATAGAGTTGTCTGTAATAATCTCTGATGATGGTTTGTATTTCTGTGGAAACTGGTGATATCCCCTTTATTGTTTTTTATTGCAGCTATTTGATTATTCTCTTTTCTTTTTTATTAAGCTGACTAGTGGTCTATTTTGTTGATCTTTTCAAAAAACCACCTCCTGGATTTATTGATTTTTTGAAGGACTTTTTTGTGTCTCTATCTCCTTCAGTTCTGCTCTAATCTTAGGTATTTCTTGTTTTCTGCTAGGTTTTGAGTTTTTTATTTTTTATCTTGCTGCTCTAGCCCTTTCAATTTTGACAATAGTGTGTCGATTTTAGATCTTTCCTTGCTTCTCATGTGGGCATTTATTGCTATATGTTTTCCTCTAGACACTGCTTTAAATGTGTCCCAGAGATTCTGGTATGTTGTGTCTTTGTTCTCATTCGTTTTGAAGAACATCTTTATTTCTGCCTTCATTTCATTGTTTATCCAGTCAACATTCAAGAGCCTGTTGTTCAGTTTCCTTGAAGTTGTGTTGTGCTGAGTTAGTTTCTGAATTCTGAGTTCTACCTTGATTGCACTGTGGTCTGAGAAACTGTTTGTTATGATTTCTGTTCTTCTGCATTTGCTGAGGAGTGATTTACTTCCAATTATGTGGTCAATTTTAGAGTAAGTGTGATGTGGTGCTGAGAAGAATGTATATTCTATGTATTTGGAGTGGAGAGTTCTGTAGATGTCTG
>CAUYQU010040960.1:0-78121 GCA_963574635.1 Cheracebus regulus | reverse complement strand
GAACGGAAGGGGAGGGGAGGGGAGGGGAGGGAAAAGGAGGGAATGGAAGGGGAGGGGAGGGGAGGGGAGGGAAAAGGAGGGAACGGAAGGGGAGGGGAGGGGAGGGGAGGGAAAAGGAGGGAACGGAAGTGGAGGGGAGGGGAGGGGAGGGAAGAGGAGGGAATGGAAGGGGAGGGAAGGGAAGAGGAGGGGAGGGAAGGGGAAGGGAGGGGAGGAAAGAAAGGGAAGGGAAGAGGAGGGAATGGAAGGGGAGGGGAGGGGAGGGGAGGGGAGGGAAGGGCAGGGAAGGGAAGAGAAAAGGAAGGGAGGAAGGAAGGAAGGGAGGAAGGAAGCTGGGGTCCCTTGTTGCCCTGAGTCATGCAGAGCAAGGACTGGGACTGTACAGCTCCTGAATCTGCACTCCCCTCCCAGGCCATGCTGAGCTGGATACAAAAACATGGTGCAGAGAAGCAGAACGGGGGGAGGTGGTGTTTCCTTGGCCAGAGAAAGAGCTTTACTTGTGGGGGGTGGGCCTGGAAAAAGTGAGGGGTCCCCAGGGACAGAGTCTGTAGCCGCAAAGCCTCCAGTGCTTTTTCTGAGATGGCAGGAGACCAGCCTCCACCCCTCCAAGCAGAAGCCTGTGGTCGAGGCCGACCAGCTGGCCAGGTCCCTGAGGGCTGGGGAGCTGTGACTTGAGACTCCACCATCTGGCTTCTCGGCCAGGGAGCATAGCTTGGCAAGAGGCCCTGAGAGAGGATTCTGGGTCACGTGGCCAGGACCTGGAAGGTGGGGTCCCAGGGAGCCGGCTGCAGTGGGTGGGGTGGGGGACAAGGGAGGCAACACAAGGTGGACGTGGGGAACCAGGAGAGGCCAAGGGAACGAGGCAGAGATGGAGGAGCCAAATAGAAAGAGACAGAGGGACCAGGCGCGGTGGCTCACACCTGTCATCCCAGCATTTTGGGACACTGAGGCAGGCGGATCACCTGAGGTCAGGAATTCCAGACCAGCGTGGCTAACATGGCGAAACTCCATCTCGGTATTCAGCTGGGCACAGTGGCAGTCGCCTGTAATCCCAGCTACTCGAGAGGCTGAGGCAGGAGAATCGCTTGAACCCGGGAGGTGGAGGTTACAGTGAGCCAAGATTGTGCCACTGTAAGACTCTGTCCCCTACCCCCAAAAAAAAGAGACAGAGAGAAGGGAGTGAGAGAGCAGGACAGAGAGAAACACAAAGAGAACAGAGAGACACAGAGATGGCGACGGGAGGAGAGGGAGGACAGAGAGAGGCAGTGATGAGAGAGGCAGAAGCTAAGGAACACAGAAAGGCTGGGGAGGACAGAGACACAGCCCTGCAGAGAGGCCGAGGGGGACAGATCACTCGCTGAGGACACCCCACTCCACCCCCAGACCCCGAGCCAGCACCTCCCCAAGCCCAGCCTGGCCCCGGTGCCCTGAGGGTGGATAGGACAGCCAGACAACATGCTAGGCTGGGTAGCAGCCTGCCCCCTCCTGCGTATGCCCCGGGGGCAGCAAGCCTTGGGAGGTCCCTTTCCCAGTGGCAGGTCCTGTGGGGCAGCTAGGCTCCGTCTGGGTGCCGTGGCCCACACAGTCACTCCCTGCCTCAGGCTCCCTCTGCTGGGAAAAGGACCCAGGAGTGTCGTACTGGGGCCTGTCCCTGGCATCCATCACTGTAGGACCCCAGGGCCACTCCCTTGTCTCCTCTGAGCTTCGGCCCCTCTCTTGAACAATTCAGACCCCCATCTCATGGTTTGCTGGGCTTGGTTGGGACTGAAGCCTCTACGGGAGGGAAGAGCTAACTCTGTACTCTGGCTGAAGCAAGAGGCCCCAATTCCTTCCTCTGAAACCTAAATAGTACAAAAGAGGGTTAGGATGGTCAAGCTCGCCAGTTGCATTGGGAAAAACTGCAAATGCACACACTGCAGTTAGGTACCACTTCCCAGCCATCAGACTGGGAAAGGTCTAAAACGTCTGACAATACCAAGTGTTGGCAAGGATGGGAGGGAGCAGGAGCTCGTGTGTACTGCTGGGGAGAGGGCACCCTGCCGCACAAGGACCTGGGCAGGCGATTTGGCAAAAGCAAGTGAGCCAAAGATGGTTCTTTTAACACTATATGAATATTCTATTTACCACCTCTAAATTACTTTTTTTTTTTGAGATGGTGGTCTCACTCTGTCAACCAGATTGGGGTACAGTGACACAATCATGGCTCACTGCAGCTTCAACCAACCTCCTGGGCTCAAGTGATCCTCCCACTTCAGCCTTCTGAGTAGTTGGGACCACAAGCGTGTGGATCTTGCTATGTTGCCCAGGTTGGTCTGGAACTCCTGGGCTTAAGTGATCCTCCTGCCTTGGCCTCCCAAAGTGTTGGGATTACAGGCATGAGCCACTGTGCCCAATCATCCGTGTTGCTTTTTTTTTTTTTTTCTTTTTTTCTTTTTTTAAAGATGGGGTTTCACCATGTTGGTCAGACTGGTCTTGAACTCCTGACCTCAGGTGATCCGCCCGCCTTGGCCTCCAAAGTGCTTGGATTACAGGCGTGAGCCACCGTGCCCGTCCCATGTTGCTTTTTTAAAAGGTGTTTTGGGGCCGGGTGCAGCGGCTCACACCTATAATCCCAGGACTTTGGGTGGCTAAGGAGGAAGGACTATTTGAGCCCAGGAGTTTGTGACTAGCCTAGGCAATATAGTGAGACCTCATCTATTAACAAATGAAAAAATTATATTAAAAAGGAACATGGAGAGGGGTAAATGTCCCAAATGGAATATGCACAATAACAAATGAAGTAATCGTGTATCACATAAATAACATAACCAAACCGAAGGTGAAATAACTAACTTTTGAAAACAGTAGAGCGATGATGATGCACTCTCAGATTTGTGACAGTTAAAATTAAAGATCGGCCAGGCGCGGTGGCTCACACCTATAATCCCAGCACATTGGGAGGCTGAGGCCGGTGGATCACTTGAGGTCAAGAGTTCAAGACCAGCCTGGCCAACATGGTGAAACCCCATCTCTACTAAAAATAAAAAAATTGGCCGGGTGCAGTGGCTGACGCCTGTAATCCCAGCACTTTGGGAGGCGGAAGCAGGTGGATCACGAGGTCAGGAGATGGAGACCATCCTGGCCAACATGGTGAAACCCCGTCTCTACTAAAAATACAAAAATTAGCTGGGTGTGGTGGCACGTGCCTGTGATCCCAGCTACTCAGGAGGCTGAGGCAGGAGAATCGCTTGAATCTGGGAGGCAGAGGTTGCAGTGAGCCGAGATAGCACCATTGCACTCCAGCCTGGGTGACAAGAGCAAAACTTCGTCTCAAAAAATAAATTTTATTTTAAATGTTCAAATAAATTACCCGTAAATAAATACTGAATCGTAGATTTGTTGGGTCTGCAGTTCTGAAACCACTTAATGCATTATGTCTTTTCACCTTCACAATGTCCTTGTAAGTTCAGAAATTTCATTATGCCCATTTTAGTGAAGAAGAAAATGAGGCACAGCCCAGCGCAGTGGCTCACGCCTGTCATCCCAGCACTTTGTGAAGCCGAGGTGGGCGGATCATGAGGTCAGGAGATCGAGACCATCCTGGCCAACATGATGAAACCCTGTCTCTACTAAAAATACAAAAAAAAATTAGCCAGGTGCGGTTGCAGGTGTCTATAATCCTAGCTACTCAGGAGGCTGAGGCAGGAGAATCGCTTGAACCCAGGAGACAGAGCAGTGAGCCGAGATCACACCACTGCACTCCAGCCTGGATGACGGAGCAAGACTCCATCCCCTACCTCAAAAAAAAAAAAAAAAAAAAAAAAAAGAGTATAAGGGGATCCTGGAGACCCAGACATTTGAGAACTGCTGGTCTATATAAAGTAATGACCCTCATTGGCTGGGTGTGGTGGCTCACCCAGCACTTTGGGAGGCTGAGGTGGGCAGATCACCTGAGGTCAGGAGTTCAAGACCAGCCTGGTTAACATGGCAAAAGCCTGTCTCTACTAAAAGTACAAAAATTAGCTGGGCATGGTGGTCTGTGCCTGTAATCCCAGCTACTCAGGAGGCTGTGGCAGGAGAATTGTTTGAACCCAGGAGGCGGAGGTTGCAGTGAGCTGAGATTGCCCCATTGCACTTCAGCCTGGGCAACAAGAGTAAAACTCCGTCTCAAAAAAATAATAATAAATAAATAAATAAAGTGCTGACCTCACTGGCTTCCATCATATTTGGATCTGTGTGTCTTTTTGTTCTTTTGCCTGTTTCCCCCACCAGAGTGGGATCAACTTGAAGGCAGTAACTTTTCATCCATTTTGCCAACTGCTATATCCCAACACCCAGAAAAGTGCTTGGCACATAGTGGGTACCTAATAATTATCTGATGCAGAGATGAATGAATAAATACTAATCAGTGTCATTAAGCATTTCTTTTTAAATTTTTTTTTAAAGTATAGAGACGGGTTTTCACTATGTTGGCCAGACAGGTGTCGAACTCTTGACCTTGTGATCCGCCTGCCTCGGCCTCCCAAAGTGCTGGGATTACAGGCATGAGCCACTGCGCCTGGCCTGTTATGCATTTCTTACTAGCCCCCCCTTTTTTTTTTTTGGCCACACACTATGCCAAGCCCTATAGAAGCACACCTACATAAGAAGTATATCAAAAAGGAGTGAAGAGTCGAGGGCCCTGGATTGAAATCCAGGGTTTGCTATTTGTGACTCTGGACAAGTAAGTTCACCTCTCACCTCCTAGAACCTCAGTTTCCCATCAGTCAGTCAGGCATTGTTCCTGACATGTAAAAGCAGCAGTCACATGGGCCAGATACCATGGTTCATGCTGGTAATCCCAGAACTTTGTTTTTTTCTTTCTTTCTTTCTTTCTTTTTTTTTTTTTTTTTAAAGATGGGGTTTCACCATGTTGCTCAGGCTGGTTTTGAACTCCCGACCTCAGGTGATCCGCCCACCTTGGCCTCCAAAGTGCTTGGATGAGCCACCACGCCCGGCCAATCCCAGTACTTTGGAAGGCTGAGGCGCAAAGGTTGCTTGAGCCCGAGTTTGAGATCAGCCCAGGCAATATGGTGAGACCCTGTCTCTATAAAAAGTTTAAAAAGATTATCCAGGTGTGGTGGTGTGCACTTGTGGTCCCAGCTACTTGGAAAGCTGAAGTAGGAGAATCACTTGAGCCCAAGAGTTTGAGGCTGCAATGGACTGAGATCAAGCCACTGTACTCCGGCTTGGGCGACAGAGTGAGTCCCTATCTCAAAGAAAAAACCAAACAACATCACCAACCAATAAAAGAAAACCAAAGGCAGGAGCCATTACTCCTTGGGAGGTGAGAAGCAATGGCCACATTCACCTCTGGTCATTCCACGTGAACTGCTGTGTACCAAGCATCGAGCTGCCAGGCTGGGAGCAGATACAAAGCAGATGCTGTGTCTGTTCTCCAAGAGTGCCCTGTTTCATAAAGGAGACACTGATTAGCTCTGTGTCTTGGGCCAGATGCCTTACTTTCTGTGCCTCAGTTTCCCCCATTGGTAAAACGGGATAGTAACAGTACTAATCTCCAGAAGTTGCTGGAAGGAGCCAGCGAATGCTTGGCCTAGAGACTGGTAGAGGAACGCTCAATGAACGTCACTGTTATTCCATGCAAAGCCATTTCCCTACCCCTGAGCCTTGGTTTCTCCATCCAGGAAATGGGTGTCAGAGTCCTGTGAAACCTTTAGCATGCTGGTCATTAACCTACTGCTTCGTGGCTCTAGATTCTTCCTTTTTCCTTTGTACTCCATACCTTAGGGGTGGTGGCTGCTTCCAACAGTTATTATTAGCTGGATTGCTTCAGTAATCCCTTTCTGCTCTTCCACAAGTTTGAAATAAATCCCTGTATTAAATCCCCTCCATTTGAAATACCTTGAGTGGGGTTGGACCCTGACCTGGCCCCCATGTGGCATAGGGAGCCCCCACCTGGGCCAGGCTGGCCATACCTGTAGCTTCTTGAGCTGACTGTTGACGGTAGCCAGGTCCCCTCCAGGGTCCACATCTTGCAGCTGGCTCTCCATGTGGAGGAGCTTCTTGTCCAGCTCAGCGAAGCTCTGCACCAGCTGGTCTGCTTTGCTGGCCTCAAAGAGCTGCCGTGCCTTGGCCTGGGTGGTGCTCTCCAGCTCTGCCCAGCACTGGCGGATCTCGCCCAGTTTCTTCCGCACGGAGGCCGCCAGTTCAGGCTTCTCCTGCATCAGCTGCTGGCCCTCCTGCCCCAGGCGGGTGGATGGCAAGAGATGGGGAAGAAGGGTCAATGGAGGGGAGGGACAGAGAAGTAGGAGAGAGCAACAGGACACAGGGAAAGACGTGAAAAGAGAATCGGAGGCAGAGAGTTGCAGACACATAGGGAGAGAGAGACATGAGGGGTGGATGCAGAGATAGGCCCAGAAATGGAAGAAACCAGGGAAGGGAGACAAGAAAAGAGACAGGCAGACAGACAGACAGATAGACAGAGGAGAGGAGAGGGAGACAGAGAGATAGAGAGAGAGACAGAGGGACACAGAGACATGGAAAGGAGACAGGGAGAGACAGACAGCCACAGAGTGATCAACACAGAGACAGGCGCAGAAAATCAGAAATATGGGGAGAAGACCATAAGAAAGACAAGGAGAGAGGGATAGACAGAGAGGAAAGAAACAGGGAGCCAGAGAGGCAGGGAGAGAGTGAATGTTCATTAAACTCAAATCAAGAAGACTGCCTTCACCGTATGCCACCATTTATGGAACATTAATGACCATTTAAGGGTTTAAGGCCAACCTGGGTGTCTCTGTGTGAGTCAGAAGAGTGGGCATATCCAGGGCTCTAGGTCTAGGGGTTCAGCCAGAGTAGGGGGAAGTTCTGGGGCTTGAGGCTTGGAGCAAATATCTGTCTCAGTCCCTCCAAGGCTGAAGTCAAGTGGCCCAGAGCCACTTAGGTAACATTAAGTATTTAAAAAAACAAGACCATAGTAATTACAGCTTTTAGGTATGTGGCTTTGTATTAAGCGCTTTTTCTGCACAAGAGCCCAGGTAGTAGCTAAATTTATTATTTTCTCAATTGTATAAAAGCGCAAACTGAGGCCCTAAGAGGCTAACACAATTACCTAAGGCCCCGCAGCTGGTAACAGGCACAGACATTCAGAACCCAGGGCTGCAATGCTGTGAGAATCCAAAGTTTCCTATAACCCTGGGTTTCCTAGGGGCTGTCCCAGCCCATCTCCCCAGCCTTCCGTCTTAATGCTTCAAATGGTATGGAAGGAACCTGGTAGAGGAGGTTATAGGAAGGAGCGACATATTTAACAAACAGGAGGATACAGGCACCATTCAGAAGATATGCCGGCCATTTTACAGATGGGCAAACTGAGGCTCAAAGAGGTTATGTGAATCACTCAAAGCCACATAGCTAGGAGCAGATCTGGAGCTGATTTGAGTCAGTCCAGAGGTGTGAGACCAGCAGGATGGCAGCAGAGGGTGCAGCAGGTGAGACATGGGCTCCCTGAAGGTCTCTTGGACTTGGCACGGGCAGAGGGGCCATTAGCATCCTCACCCTCTCGATCTTCTCCAGCCACTCCTTATTCTGAGCCAGCTCGGCCATGAATGCCTGGTGCCGGAGCCATCTCTTATGCAGCTTGTGGCCGTCCTCCCTCGTGCCATCCCGCGCCATCAGCATCTTCTCATGGATCCAGCCATCCAGCTGTGCAGGACAGGGGAGGAGGGCTCAGCCCATGCCCTCAACCTGCCACAGCCCCCCATCCCCTCCAGGAAGTCCCAGGTTCAGGGCCTGGGCTGCTAGGGTGTATGGGTGGAAGGAAGAGGGGAGGATGGAAAAACCTGTGCAAGTGAGGCCTTTATGTTGGGGACAGGTGCAGCTCAAACTCTTTCCTGGGTAGAGGATGGATGGAAGGGTACCCAGAATGCCCAATCCTTTGCCCCACTGCCCATCGTCCTGAAGGAAGCCCTCCTCAACTCCTCACAAGCCCCCAAGGCAGGGCCAGTCAGCCCTTTCGACTTGGGGACAAATCACCACCCACAACGCCCCTGCCATCGCCGCAAAACAAGCTCTCCAACCTAATTTAGCTAACTCCCAATTCATCTCCAGCACCACCCCTCCCATAACCACACTTGGACCTTTCATTCAATCTTAGCCACCCCCCAATAAGAACCAATTCAAGAGCCTCAATCCATTCCCAAGGGTATCAAATGAAGCCCCCATATCCAGCCCCAGTTCCTCCAGTATGGCCAGATCAACCACCCAAATGACCTCCCAATTAAAGCCAACTCTAGCTCTCTCTAAACCAGCCCTCCAATCTGGAGTAGACCCATCCTCCACAATCACAATCCAGCACCCCTAATGAGCCCACAGGGCTCCCCAAATCTAGCCCCGGGACTCTAAGACCACAGATCCCCAAGCCATGACCAGTTCTAGCCTTCAGCCAAAGCCAACCCCAGCCAAATGTGAAAAACAAAGCTGTCTTCTGGCTCTCCAAACCAGTCCACCCCAAAATCTAGCCCCAGACTCCCTATCGTGGATCAGACCAAATCTCTCAAGCCAGCCAGCACCCCCACCCCTACAACTAAAGCCAGTTCTAGTCCACCCACCCATCAACAAAACCAGTCATCCAAAACGCAAGCACCAAGAGTGGGCCCCCCTGACGGCCCTGGGCAGGATCAATCTCAGACTGCTTTCTGAGCCTCCCCCACCCTCCTCCAGTAAAAACCAGACTTATCCTCCAAGCCAGAACTTCCCCACTCATAACCAAACCTGGCACCTGGAACAGTTTACTCCTCCCCTTTCTCCGCCCCACTCCAGTCACAAGATCCTCCCTCCTCCCGCCTGCAAAAAGAAAAAAAAAAAAACACCGGACTCCCAGCTCCGCGGTCCCGGGAGGCAAATGCAGTCATAGCCAAGGACAAATCCCCAGATCCCCAGCCGGCCAAACCCCAGCCCACGCTCCCTGAGCATGTGCTCCCCAGGGGTCCAGGACAGCGTCACACTCCTTCATACACACACTAGAACCAAGTCCAGTGCTGAACCCCCCAACTCAATTCACAGGTTCCTGACGCGCAGGGAAGAGACCAATGGCAGCCACAGCCCGCAGTGAAAGCAGAGCCCCTAAAGAGATAGTGCCCCATCCTCAAAGTAAAGCCCCCTCAAAAGTGATTCCCTCATTATGGAGGGCAAAACCAGACTAACAACCCAGAAAAAGCCCCCCAAAGTCAGAGTCCCCCAGACCCAGAGAAAATCCAAGACTCCTCATCACCCAAGGCAGAGACCCCCAAAAGTGATTCACCTCCATCATCCAAGGCTGACGCAGATCCCCCAAAACAAGAAAGAACCCCCCTCCAAAGGTTGAGAAACCCCCAGCCCCAAGGCAAATCTTAGATCCCCCATTACCCGGAGAATAGCCCCCCCCAGAGAGGTTGAGACGCCCTGAACCCTAAGGGCAAATCCAGATTACCCTAGAAGTGGTCTTAGAAGCCCCCCCGCTTCGCTCCCCTCCCCTTGGGGCCGGCTCCTCAATCCCGCCCGCGCCAGCACCGCGGACAGCTCCCGGCGTCCTTGCCCCTCCCCCAGGGCAGGGGTCCTGGTGCCCGCCCGGCCCGCCCCCGCGCCGCCCCGCCCCTCCCTCCCGCGGCCCCGGCGGGCGGGCACGCGCCCGAGCCCCCTCCCCCGCCTGTCCCCGCGGGGTGCGCGCCAGCCCCCTCCCCTAGGCGCCCCTGAGACCTGAAGCGTCAGTGGCGTTGGCGGGGCGTCCCTGCGACGGGCGGGAGGGCGTTTGCCCCTCCACTGCGACGGCAGCGGCAGCGGCGGCAACGACTGAGGCTCCGGCGGCCGCGCGCCCCCTCCCTCGCCCCCGCGCCGCGGCCGCGCGCCCGCCCGCGCGCGCCCCCTGCCTGCCTCCCTGCCCGCCTCTTTGCTGGGCCCCAGGTGGGTGTGCAGGAGGAACCACCACTCGCCCCAAGGCTTCGGGTGGGGGGCTTCTGCGCCATCTCAGATGATTGCTACCTGGTCCAGAACAATCTCACGAGGGATGGGGGTGCTCCTGGACCAAATCTAATGCCGGGAGGAGGCGCCTGGGCCTTGGACTGCCTCACCATGGGAGAGTGGAGATTATGGGGAGCGGGCTGGACGAGGGCCTCCTGAACCATCTCTAGTGGGAAGAGGCTCGGGCTCCTGGCCACCACATGTGGACAGGGGACATGGGAGGGCGACCTGGAACATCTCTTACAATCTCCAGTGGGGACGAGGAGGAACAGGGGGTTCCTCCAATGGCTCAAGTCCCAGCCTACCCCAGTTATGGGGGGAGCGGGGTATGGAGGTCCTTGTTTATTTCATATGCAGAGAGAACAATCTCCCATGGGCGTTCAACATGGGTGGAGGGTCGAAATTGAGGCTGAGGGGTTTACCGGTTAGTCCTGGTTCTTGAACCATCTTTGGTTGGAAGAAACTTTGTACGGGGTAATGACAGAGGAGGGGATGATCCTGGGTCACACGGATGGAGGGGCTCGGGGCCAGGACTATCTCTGTTTAGGAAAATGTTTACTGGGTCATCTCTAATGTGTCGAGTCTTGAATCGTTTCTACGGAATGCAGGGGAAGGAGGGGAAGCCAGCGAGTCTCCTGAACTGTCACTAATAAGGAAGGGGGCCTGGACCATCTCTGATTAGGGGAGATCTTCCCTAATGTGTGCAGCTCATCCCTAAGGGAAGGGGCTTGATTCCCAGACACCTTTAAAGGGGCGAGGGCTTGGTTCAGATCCATCGCTGGCTGAAGTAGCGCACAGGGCCGCTGGCCCCCCATGGTTCCCAACCCCTATCCCCACCGCCCGCTCCGTCCCTCTCCCGGAGTAGAGGGATTCTCACAAATCTCGGGAAAGAAAGGTGAGATCAGCGCGCGTCCCCGCGGGACCCGTAGGCGCGGATACGCGCGGTTGCCAGGGGCGCCCGGGGCCCCTCCCTCCTTCCCCAGAGTCGGCGTGGGCTGGCAGAGCTGCGGAGCATGCGCACTGAGACCTGGCTCCGCGCGCCCCCTAGCGGCGCAGAGCGAGCATCGCTCCGCGACCCACTTAGACGGGGCGTCCCCACCCCCACCTCCGCCGAGGAGCACTTCCCTCCGGACTAAAGGGGAGGTCTCCGTCCCCAGAACAGCTGGAGTTCCTACCTCATGGCAGTCTCGGAGGAAGTGCTGCAGCTCAAGTTGGTCTTGTAGCTTTTGCATCCATTGCTGGGCCCGTAACTGGTTTTCCTGGTTCCTGGGGATGGGGAGATAGGGGCTGGGGGGCGGCGCTGGCAGTAGGCTTGTGGGGACACGGGGCTGGGTAGGGGAAGAAGGGCGTGGAGAATACGTGAGAGAGAGGAGGAGAGACCAAGGTGGGGATGAGGGGAGAGGCAGTCTAGGACAGGCAAAAAAAAACATCAGTGGCGCAAAGCCAGGGACCGGGCTGGAGAAGGGCAGAGATAGACAGACAGAGGAAGAGAGAGAGAGGGCGAAGGAGAGAGAGGCACCTAGAAAGAAAAAGATACTGATGGAGAGAGAAAGAGGCAACCCCAGAGAGAAAGATAACAGAGAACTAAAGACAGAGATACCCAGAGACAAAAACAACAAAAACAAAACGAGAAAGTGAGAGGAGACACGGCAAGAGAGAGATAATAAGAAGAGGTGAGCAAAGAGATGCAGCAGGGTAGAGCCAGAAAGATACTCAGGGAGCAGCAGGTGAGGAGCCCCACGGACGGCCTACGGCGGAGGGGGCGCAGAGAGGCTGAAGCGGGCACGCCTGCAGGGAGAGCCAGGCCCTTGGTCTGACTGAACTGACCAGGCTGGACCCAGGCCTCATACCCTGGAGCTGGTTGGGACCATGGCCCCAGACAGTCTGGCCTCCTGCCCGCAGTGCAGGGCAAAGTGCCCAAGAGGCCTGGTGGATGGGGCTGGGGATCCCACATGGGCACCCACGCATGCCTGTCCTGTCGCTGTCTGTCATCCCCAGGGAGAGAGAGAGAATGTGAGACTATCCTCCCAGGGTCCCCCTCAGAGTCTTTAGAATCCTTTCTCTCTTTTTTTTTTCTTTTCTTTTCTTTTTTTTCTTTTTTGAGACAGAGTCTCCCTCTGTCACCCAGGCTGGAGTGCAGTGGCCCGATCTCAGCTCACTGCAACCTCCACCTCCCAGGTTCAAGCGATTCTCCTGCCTCAGCCTCCTAACTGAGATTACAGGCACCTACCACCATGCCCAGCTGATTTTTGTATTTTTAGTAGAGATGGGGTTTTGCCATGTTGGCCAGGCCGGTCTCTAACTCCTGACCTCAAGTGATCTGCCTGCCTCGGCCTCCCAAAGTGCTGGGATGGGAGTGAGCCACTGCGCCCAGCCAATCTCAGCAGCTTTTCTGACCTTCCAGACCCCACACCACCACCTTTCCAAACTCTTATCCTCTTCACATTCTTTCCCCTCACTCTGTGATAACTTTACTGGCCTTCTCCCTCTCCCTTGAGCAAGCCTCAGGCCCTTGGTCCTGGCTGTCCCCTCTGCTGGGAATGCTCTGTCTCCAGGCTGGAGTGCAGTGGTGCGGTCTCAGCTCACTGCAACCTCTATCTCCCGGGTTCAAGTGATTCTCCTGCCTCAGCCTCCCGAGTAGCTGGGACTACAGGCACGCATCACCATGCCCAGCTGATTTTTGTATTTTTAGTAGAGACGGTATTTCACCATGCTGGCTAGGCTGGTCTTGAACTCCTGACCTCGTGATCCGCCTGCCTCGGCCTCCCAAAGTGCTAGGATTACAGGCGTGAGCCACTGCGCCCAGCCTTTCTTTAATTTTCTCCTTAGCACTTAACACAATCTAACACATGGTGTATGTTACTTATTTATCTTGTCCATTTCCCATGCTAGGATATATGATTTCGACAAGGGCAGGGATTTCTGTCCATTTTGTTCATAGATGTGTCCCCAGTGCCTAGGAGAAGAGTTTGGCACACAGTGCATGCTCGATTGTTAAATAAATGAATGCAAGAAACACAGTGGCAGAGAGAAAAAGAGATGGGAGAAACAAAAGTACAATGTCTGTGAAAGACAGAGGCAGAAAAGACAGGGTTAGAGAGGTGCAGATGGAGGGAGAGAAAAACAGAGCGAGCGGGAAACAGATGCGGAAATAGATGGATAGACGGAGGCAAAGAGACAGAGTCTGTAGGAGACAGTTCCAGAGACAGAACCAGAGAGAAGGGACAGCAAGGGCCTGAGACAAGCAAGCGAAGCACCGACTGCCTCCTGCTTAACTTAGCTCAGGAGCCAGGAAAGACGAAACGCCTCTGAAACTGAGCTGAAATCAATCCCTCCAGGCCTTAGCAGCCAAACTGTCAAGCATCAGTCCTAGAGATGAGGAAGTCCCTGAGTCTCCATGAGGGTGACAGAATAACAGAGACAACAGAGTAAGCTGGGCGCGGTGGCAGGAGGATTGCTTGAGCCCAGGAGTTTGAGACCCCCCTGGGCAATATAGTGAGACCCCATCTCTACACACACAAAAAGAATTAAAGATTAGCCCAGCAAGGTGGCACACGCTTGTAGTCCCAGCTACTCAGGAGGCTGAGGCAAGAGGATTGTTTGAGCCCAGGAGGTCGGGGCTGCAGTGAGCAGTGTTCGCACCACTGCACTCCAGCCTGGGCAACAGAGCAAGACCCTGTCTCCCCCCGCCCCCTCCTAAAAAAAGGAAAGAAAAGAAAACAACAGGGTTCAAATCCAGGCTGTGCCACTTTCTGGCTGTGACTCTCGGCAAGTCAGTTTTCCTTTCTGAGCCTTACAAGCAAAATGCAGATAAGAGCAGCACCTCAAAGCCAGGCATGGTGGCTCACACCTATAATCCCAGCACTTTGGGAGGCTGAGGTGGGCAGATCACCTGAGGTCAGGAGTTCAAGACCAGCCTGGTCAACATGGCAAAACCCTGTGTCTACCAAAAATACAAAAATTAGCTGGGTGTGATGGCACATGTCTGTAATCCCAGTTACTCAGGAGGCTGAGGCAGGAGAATCGCTTGAACCCAGGAGGAAGAGGTTGCAGTGAGGCGAGAGTGCACCACTACCATCCAGCCTAGGCGACAGAGTAATACTCTGTCTCCAAAAGAAAAAGAACAGCTCCTCACACACAGGTTCCAGGTGAGGGGCCAGGCAAGCCGAAGCGCTAAGTGACTTGCCCTGAATGTCACATGTTGAGAGGGGAAGCCAGGTCTAGGACCTCCAGGGCCCCAGCCCCCAGCTCTGTATGGCTCTGCCCCCCCCCGGATGTGGAAGCCCCTCCCACTCCTCCCACAGGGTCGGAAATGTGTCCCTAGGCAAATACATGGTGGGGAAGTGCAGAGATTAGTCCGTCTCAATCCCTCTGTGTCCACTCCTCACCCACCACAAGCCCGGGGCAAATGCCGCCTCTCCCACAGCCCCTGCTCATCTCCCATCGAGGCCCTGACCTTTCTGCCTGGGTCTCTTCCATCCTAGCCCCGAGCATTCTGGGCCATCCTTGTCAGATGACGTTCGAGCTCTGTGAGGCAGGAATCATGTTCTGTCCTGGTCATCTCTGTGGCCACACCCTACTCTGCACAGAGCACAAGCTCAGTACATGTTTAATTGACTAGAGAATGAGTGAATGAACAGTAGAGTGAAAGGAGCAATTAATGAATGACAGAAAAGAAATGAATGAGTGAATCATGGAATGAACAGTCCCCGGGGCTCCTCCTCCTTGTTTTGCTGAGCCTGGTGTGCAGCAGGTGCTCAGGAAATGTGGAACAGGCCGGGCTCAGTGGCTCACACCTATAGTCTAGCTACTCAGGAGGCTGAGGCAGGAAGATTGGTTGAGCCCAGGAGTTCCAGGTTGCAGTGAGCTATGATTGCACCACTACACTCCAGCCTGGGCAACAGAGTAAGACCCCTGTCTCCAAAAAAAAAAAGTGGGGCTAAGGAAGGAATGATCCAGGCCTGGATGAAGAGAGGGGCCACTAAATGATGAGTTGGTATCCTTAAGAACCGAATTCCCACAAAAGTTTCCTTTAGAAACTTGTAGTCTTGCCCCAGATAAATCTAGGGAAAGGCTACCTGAGCCCTAAACAGAAAAGAGGTAGAGGTCTTGGGGCTGGGGGTGGCACAGTGAAGTGACCAAGGATGCTTTCCATCAGGAGATGGGAAGACAAAGGTGGGAGGGTCTACTGGGTCCTCTTCCAGCCTGGATCATGCCAGAGAGAGCCAGAGAGCCTGAGAGGAGAAATTTAGGGTCACCAGGAGGAGCAGAAACGCTCTAATGACAGACAGAACCGGGTCTGGAAGACAAGAAAGGACTTCCCATGATGGCTGGAGGTGGTGGTGCTGTTTTGTTCAGGGCCTGCCCACAATAGTGCCTGGTGCACAGTAGATGCTCAATAAATGTCTTCGCTTGATTGGTGCCAGGAAAGACAAGAGGGTGGTGGCAAGAGGCAGATGGTGACAGAAGCAGAGAACAATGAGGTTCAAGAGATGAGAGAGACACAGAGACATGCAGACACTCACTCTGCATGCTTCCTAGAGTGGCTGGGCCAGGCAGAGGTGCTTATACAAAATATTTGACAACCAGCCTGGCAGGGAACACTGTCCCATCAGGCCAGCGGGAGCACACCTGTGCCTGGCCTCCGGCTGCTGGATCTGGAGATTCCCAAGGTGGGTGCAGACAGCAGGATGGATAAGGGGCATCCAGGGAAATAAGTTAACATATTCTTTTTTGGAGGAGGACACGGTCTTGCTCTGTCATCCAGGCTGGAGTACAGTGGTGTGGTCACAGTTCATTGCTGCCTCAATCTCCCGGGCTCAAGCAATCCTTTCATCTCGGCCTCAAGAGTAGCTGGGACTATAGGCACTCATCATCACACCCAGCTAATTTTTTTTTTTTTTTTTTTTAGAGAAGGGGTCTCACTGTGTTGCCCAGGCTAGTCTGAAATTTGTGGGCTCAAGCAATCCTCCCGCCTCAGCCTACTGAAGTGCTGGGATTACAGGTATGAGCCACTGCACCCAGCCTAAGATTTTAACAAGAGGACCAGCTATCCCATGCTGAGAGCAGGCTTGAAACGGAAACCTTTCACTGTATATCCTTCTGTATCTTTCGGGTTGACAGCCTCAGGTTGCCTTTTCACAATATATCCACTTAAGGCTGGCTGCAGTGGCTCATGCCTGTAACCAGCACTTTGGGAGGCCAAGGCGGGTGGATCACCTGAGGTCAGGAGTTCAAGACTAACTTGGCCAATACAACAATTAGCCGGGTGTGGTGGTGTGCACCTATAGTCCCATCTACTCGGGAGGCTGAGGCGGGAGAGCCTCTTGAACCTGGGAGGTGGAGGTTGCAGTGAGTCAAGATCATGTCACTGCACTCCAGCCTGGGTGACAGCGCGAGACTGTCTCAAAAAAAAATCCATTTAAATCAAATCTAAGACAGAATGGAATTAAATAGAAATCAGAAAGGGGCACAGAGAAACAGAAATCATGATGAAAGGAATGGGACCCTGGCCTCCCACACCCCTCTCCTGTGCTGTGCCCCATCTTCTGCCTGCTCCGTGGGGTGGACGGTTCTGGGGGACCTACTTCTCCAGCAGCCGGGTCACAGCCTCCTGGGCCTGTGCCCCGTAGATGTTGCCCTGTCTCAGCAGGCCCTCCGCAGCCTGCACGGCCACCTGCATCTTCTGCTGGCTCAGCTCCATGGTGGTGAGGAAATCCCGGTGCTGCTTCAACGCCTCCTCCACCGATTCCACCGTGCCCGGGAGCTCCGCACCAGACAGCACCATCTCCTGGGAAGGAAGGGGCACGGTGCAAAGGTCAGCCTCGTTCCATTCGGGACTGGGAGAGGCTGCCAGCCTGGCTTGCCACCACTCCCCCAAAACCTTGCTAGCATAGAACATTCCAGGCGTGGTCCCACCTCGGGGGCGTTGCTGGTCCCTCTGCCTGGCAGTCTGTCCTGCCAGATACCCCCATGGCTGGTTCTTTCACTTTCTTCAGGCCTCTGACCACCCTGCCAAAAATATCAACTCCTCCCCCAGGCCTATCCCACTACCCTCCTGTATTATTTCTCCTTTAGGGGTGGCGGGAGGGGTGGGGCAGACAGTCTCTCTCTGTTGCCCAGGCTGAAGTGCAGTGGCACGATCTCAGCTCACTACAACCTCCACCTCCTGGGTTCAAGAGATTCTCCTGCCTCAGCCTCCCAAGTAGCTGGGATTACTGGTGCACACCACCACGCCTGGCTAATTTTTTGTATTTTTGGTAGAGATGGGGTTTTACCATGTTGGCCAGGCTGGTCTTGAACTCCTGACCTCAGGTGATCTGCCCACCTTGGACTCCCAAAGTGCTGGGATTATGGACACAAGCCACCACGCCTGGCCAACCCTCCTGTATTATTTCTCACAGCGTATACCTGGCAATATTAGAGATGCATTGACGTGTTTACTCTCTCCTCCACATACTAGAATGTCAACCACATGAGGGCAGGATTTTCTATTTTGTTGTCTGAGATGTGCTCAGCCTCAAAATAGTGCCTGACACAGAAGAGATAGTAAATATTTGGTTAATATGAAGACTGAAGGCTGGGCATGGTGGCTCATGCCTATAATCCCAGCACTTTCAGAGGCTGAGGCAGGAAAACCACCTGAACCCAGGAGTTCGAGACCAGCTTGGGCAACATGGTGAAACCCTGTCTTTAATAAAAATACAAAAAAAAATTAACCAGGCGTGGTGGCACATGCCTCTAGTCTCAGCTACTTGGAGGGCTGAGGTGGGAGGATTGCTTGAGCCCCATAGGTCACGGCTGCAGTGAGCTGTGATGGTGCCACTGCACTCAGGCCCGGGTGACAGAGTGAGGTCCTGTCTCAAAAAAAGAAGACAACTAAACTGGGTACTGTGTGAACTCAAGGAAGTTCTTTCCCCTCTGGGGTTACTTTTCTAACTGGTAAAATGGGTGGGTCAGGGCCAGGCACAGTGGCTCACACCTGTAATCCCAACACTTTGGGAGGCCAAAGCAGGAGGCTTGTTTGAGCCCAGGAGTTGGAGACCAGCCTGGGCAACACAGCAAGATCCCATCTCTTTTATTTATTTATTTGAGACAGAGTTTTGCTCTTGTTGCCCAGGCTGGAGTGCAATGGTGCCATCTTGGCTCACTCCATCTCCTGCGTTCAAGTGATTCTCTTGCTTCAGCCTCCTGAGTAGCTGGGAGAACAGGCATGCACCACTACACCCGGCTAATTTGTATTTTTAGTGGAGACGGGGTTTCTCCATGTTGGTCAGGCTGTTCTTGAACTTCTGACCTCAGGTGATCTGCCTGCCTTGACTTCCCAAAGTGCTGGGATTACAGGTGTTAGCCACCGTGCCCGGCCTATTATTATTATTATATATTTTTTAAAGATCAAGTCTCACTCTGTCATCAGGCTGGAGTTCAGTGGTGCGATCTCGGTTCACTGCAACTTCCACCTCCCGGGTTCAAGCATTCTCCTGCCTCAGCCTCCACAGCAGCTGAGACTACAGGCACCCACCACCACAACCACACCCGGCTAATATTTTGTATTTTAGTAGAGATGGGGTTTCGCCATGTTGGTCAGGATGGTCTGGTCTTGATCTCCTGACCTTGTAATCTGCGTGCCTAGTCCTCCCGAAGTGCTGGGATTACAGGTGTGAGTTGCACCCGGCTGTGTCTCTATTTTTTAAATGGGTGGGTCAGAAAGGGTCTCTCAAGGCCACTTCACCTCCATATTTAGTAATCTTATGATTCAGGGGCTCTCTGTCCTTTCTCCTCAACTCCCTAGATCAGGATTTCCCAAGCCCTAAGCCACAGAGGGGTAACAGTCCACGGCCTGTTAAAAACTGGGCCACAGGCTGGGCGCGGTGGCTCACGCCTGTGTCCCAGCACTTTGGAAGGCCAAGGTGGACAGATCACGAGGTCAAGAGATTAAGACCATCCTGGCCAACATGGTGAAACCCCATCTCTACTAAAAATACAAAGATTAGCTGGGCTTGGTGGCACGTGCCTGTAGTCCCAGCTACTCAGGAGGCTAAAGAAGGAAAATCGATTGAACCCGGGAGGCAGAGGTTGCAGTGAGCTGAGATCATGCCACTGCACTCCAGTCCGGTGACAGAGCGAGACTCCGCCTCAAAAAATAAAAATAAAAAATAAAAAGATTGGGGACCACTTTGATAATCCTCAGACTGGGTCAGCATTCTCTAGATAACCAGCCTAGGCAAGCACCCTTTCAAAGACACTGGAAACTATTCTTGGACAATCTGAAAACTGGGCGTTCTTGCCAAAACTCTCAAACTTGGTTCCCATCCCAGAATGATCTCCAAACTGGATTAGCTGTCCCAATAACCACTGCACTGGGTTCCTCTTGCCACAAACGGTTACTCTCTCCAGAGAATCCATAGTTGTCATCCCCAAAAATGAAGATAATGTGCTCATTTAGGCATCCCACCATGTAATCCACAGTCACTGACTGATCCCAGTAACCCCTCAGCCTCCATAAAACTAATCCTTTGTTATCCATACCAGGCTCTTCTTTGAACCCCATTTAACCATCACCAATCAGCCTCATAGTCTTATTTCCTTCCAGACAATCCACGAACCCAGGAAGCCACTCCAGTAAATATCCACGAACATTACTCGGATGGTCCACAAAGTGTCACCTCGGATAAGACACCAACCGACCCCACTCATCATAACCCTCAAATTCTGTTACATACACACTTCCATACACACTTGGATAATCCACAGACTCAGATATCCATTCCGAATACTCTCTCAAATCCCACCCACCTCAACACCCAGTGGTCCCAGCAAACACCCTCCTCCCCACCCCAGCATGTCCCTGTCCCTGTAATCCCCCATGGCCTCGGACCCTCCCTCTCCGAACTGCAGACCCGGAGCTGGCACCTGGTTACGCAGCACGGCGAGCGCCTGGCGTAGATCCCGCAGGAACAGCTGGTAGATGTGAGCCTGGACCAGTGCCTCCCTGCGCGTCTCCCACAAGCCAAGCAGTTTATGCCAGCCAAGTTCAAGGTGCGGCAGCCACTCGTCTAGTGCCAGGCCTGGGCCCAGCTCTGCGCCGTCGGAGGCCAGCAGCGCCTCGCTGGCCGCCACGATGCGAGCATAGTCTTCCTCACGCTGGTCCACCTCCTCCTTGAGCGCAGCGTGGCGCGCCAGCAGCGCGTCCGCCTCTTCTAGGCTGTTGGGCAAGGGCCCCTCACTGCCGCCCGCCGCCTCCTGGGCGCGCACCAGCCAGTCCAGGAAAGCGTCGAGGTCATGCAGAAAGCGCTGCAGGCGCCCTGCTGCTGCCACCGCCTCGCCGCAGGCCTGAGCCGCGCTGGCTAGCGCGCCCCACTCGGCGCCCAGCTCCTGTGCGCCCTGGTGCAGCCGCGCCGCCTGCGTCGGGAAGCGTGCAGCCAGCAGTGCCGCCTCCTCCAGAAGGGCCTCCTGGCGCGGCTCGAGCGCCTGCAGAGCGGCTTCTAGGCCGCTAAGACGCCACTGCAGGGCGCCGCCGGCGCGGGGCGCGCTCTCCACCGCTCGCCGCTTCTCACGCACCTGGGCGCGCACCTCGGCCACTTCCAGCACGTGGTTCTCCACCAGCAGTACCGCGCTCATTTCCTCTTTGCGCTGTTCCACTAGCTCCACGATGCGGTTCCACCTGCCCAGGGGAAAGAGAGTGACTTGAGGAGGACAGAGACTCCTTTTGGAAGCGGAGGTCCCGCCCACCCAGGGTAGAATCCAGGCCCTGGCCACCCAGCGACTGTGTGACCTCGGAAAGTCGCCCCAGTTTCTGCCAGTGTATAATGGAACCCTACCCAGCACTTTTGCTTAGAGCAGCAGTTCTCAGCATGTAATCTGATCGAGGACAAAACTATCTTTATAAAAATGTGTTAAGATGCTATTTGCTTTTTCACTCTCATTCTTTCCCAAGTGTTTAGTGGTGTTTTCCAGAGGCGGCAGGAGAGAGTGAATGCAGAAGCCGACTCTGGCTTAAGAGAAGCCCAGCTGCCTTCTCTTAAACCAGACATTGAAGAGATTTGCAAAGGGACTCTTAGTACTATATTTTGTTTTGAAAAGTTTGTGTGTTTTTCGTTTGTTGTTTTTTGAGAGGGAGTCTCGCTCTGTCACCAGGCTGGAGAGCAGTGGCGCAATCCCGGCTCACTACAACCTCCGCCTCCCTGGTTCAAGCAAGTCCGCTACCTCAGCCTCCCGAGTAGCTGGGATTACAGGAACCTGCCACCACACCTGGCTAACTTCTTTATATTTTAGTAGAGATGAGGTTTCACCATGTTGGCCAGGATGGTTTTGATCTCCTGACCTTGGGTGATCTGCCCGCCTCAGCCTCCCAGAGTGCTGAGTTTATAGGCGTGAGCCACCCCGCCTGGCCTGAAAAGTTACTTTTTATAAAAATATGTTAGTTATATTAACACATTAAATATTTAGATTTTTTACAAATTTTAAGTCGTGAGATCTCAGGCTAGAATGCAGTGGTTATTCACAAACTCGTTTACGGCACATTGAAGCCTCCAATTCCCAGGCTCAAGCGGTCCTCCCACGTCAGCCTCCTGAGTAGCTAGGACTACAGGCATGCACCACTCCCAGCTTATTATTATTTTTAAATAACTTAATGTTTTAAAATTTCTTAGCCAGGTGCGGTTGGTCACACCTGTAACTCGAGCACTTTGGATGGCAGAAGCAGGTGGATCGCTTGAGCTCAGGAGTTGAAGAGCAGCCTGGGCAACATGCTGAGACCCCTAAAATACAAAAATTAGGCTGGGCGCAGTGGCTCATGCCTGTAATCCCAGCACTTCGGGAGGTGAGGCGGGCTGATCATCTGAGGTCAGGAGTTTGAGACAAGCCAGACCAACATAGAGAAACGCCGTCTCTACTAAAAATACAAAATTAGCCAGGCATGGTGGCGCATGCCTGTAATCCCAGCTACTCGGGAGGCTGAGGCAGGAGAATCGCTTGAACCCGGAAGATGGAGGTTGCAGTGAGCCAAGATCACACCATTGCACTCCAGCCTAGGTAAGAAGAGCGAGGCCGGGCACGGTGGCTCACGCCTGTAATCCAAGCACTTTGGAGGCCAAGGCGGGCGGATCACCTGAGGTCGGGAGTTCAAGACCAGCCTGACCAACATGGTGAAACCCCGTCTTAAAAAAAAAAAAAAATGAATAAGGAGAAGGAAACAAGAGCGAAACTCTGTCTCAAAAAAAGAAATATACAAAAATTAGCTAGGCATGGGGGCCTCCATCTTTGCCTCTCTGAGATCCAGTTTCTCCTCTCTAACGTGGGACAGTTTCCACCCCGTAGTGTTAGCAGAAGACTGGATATATTCAATAAACAGCCCCAGCTCAGGATTCAGCCAGAACTGCATTTGACTCCTACTTATAGACTGAGTAATCTTGGATAAGGAGTTCACGTCTTTGGGGCTGTGTCTTCATCTATGAACCTACTTACACTGGGAGAATTGCTGGTAGCATTCCAGAGGTACTGAGATTAGTTTGTTACTATTCTTAAAGAGTTCTAGGCCAGGAGCAGTAGCTTACACTGTACACTGTAATCCCAGCTCTTCGGAAGGCCGAGGTAGGAGGATCACTTAAGGCCAGGAGGTGTTTTTTTTTGACACAGAATCTCTCTGTCACCCAGGCTGGAGTGCAGTGGTGCAATCTCTGTTGGGCTCAAGGCATCCTCCCATCTCAGCCTCCCAAGTAGCTGGGACTACAAGTGTGCACCACCATGCTCAGCTAAATTTTGGTTTTTGTTTTTCGTTTTTTTTTGTAGAGAGAGACGGGGTTTCACCATGTTGCCCAGGCTGGTCTTGAACGTGGGAGCTCAAGCGATCTATGAATCTCAGCCTCCCAAAGTGCTGGGATTACAGGTATGGGCCACTGTGCCCAGAAGAATATTGGGATACTTTTAAAAGGTATATAAAGTGCTTGGGAATGCTCCTAGCAGATTGTAGATATTCAATAAATCCTTTCTGGACAAATAAATGAACAGCCAACTGAAATATCTATTTTAATTTCACCATATCATCACCAACATTAGGGATTATGATTTTTGGTCAACATGTTGGCGATTTATCAGGTGGCCATTATGATTCCAGGGGTTTGAGATTGCACGTCTTTGCTGTCCATGGTTGTGTGAGTGTGGAAGGGGAGGTGAGGAGGGACCCGCAGCCCCAGGCCTTCCTACCTGCTGTTGAGGTGGTCCTGGCAGGAACGCACCTCATCAGAACTGGGGTGGCCTCCTTCCACCAGCTCCTGGACTGTTTGGTTCACATCCAGAACTCGGCCCATCAGGCTGTTCATCTCCTGGTCCAGGCTCTCGAATCTGCAGAGGGAGGATGGAGACGCTCAGACACCCGAATCCTGCGGACCCTGGCTTCATGAAATGCCTTCTACCGATTTTACTCCTAACTCTCCACCCTCGCTTTTCAGCCAGCTTTGTGGGCTCCTCCTCTGCTACCTACTGTTAATTTAATTTAATTTATTGAGACAGAGTCTCACTGTTGCCCAGGCTGGACTGCAGTGACATGATCTCGGCTCACTGCAACAGCCGTCTCCCAGGTTCAAGCGATTCCCGTGTCTCAGCCTACCAAGTAGCTGGGACTACAGGTGTGTACCATCAAGCCTGGCTAATTTTTCTATTTTTAGTAGAGATGGGAGTTCACCATGCTGGCCAGGCTGGTCTCGAACTCATGACCTTAACCCAAAGTGCTGAGATTACAGGCATGAGCCACTGCACCTGGCTGGACCTTGGTTTTATGAAATGCCTTCTACTGGTTCTACTCCTAACTATCCACCCTCAGTTTTCAGCCAACTTTGTGGGCTCCTCCTCTTCTACCTGCTGTTAATTTAATTTAATTTATTTATTGAAACGGAGTCTCTGTCCCCCAGACTCTAGGGCAAGGAGTGTGATCTCAGCTCACTGCAACATCTGCCTCCCAGGTTCAAGCGATTCTTGTGTCTCAGCCTTCTGGGATTTACAGGCATGCACCACCATGCCTGGCTAATTTTTCTATTTTTAGTAAAGATGAGATTTCACCATGCTGGCCAGGCTGGTCTCAAACTCCTGACCTTATGTGACCACCCACCTCGGCCTCCCAAAGTGCTGGGATTACAGGCATGAGCCACCATGCCTCTACCTGAGGTTTAAATGTGAGATTCCTCAGCAGCAATTCTGCCTTGAGTCCTCTGGGCTTTCCCTCACACCCTTCAGTGATTCCACCCACCCCCACAGACTTGGTCTTTGCCCCTTAACTCATGACAGTCACATCTCAGTATCCAGCCTCAACCTCTTACGTTTTGAACCTGTCTCCAACCTCAAAGCCTGGTGTCTACCTTCTTGGGGCTATTCACACCCACCTGACTCAGATTTGTTTTTCCTCTGGGCCCCCATGTCGGAGACAGCACTGTCGTCCCCCAGGCCAGAGCCCTGGGCCTTGTTTTGGAAAACTGCCCTGGCCCATCAGCCTGCATGGCCTGTCCACTTACCTCCCGCCCTGGTCTAATCCTGTTGGGCTCCATCTGGGTCCCCTTCCTGGTTGCCTCTCTGGGTTCCCAGCCACCACTCTCACCCGCTCCAACCCACCCTCCACAGGGCAGCTACTGAGGTCTATTTTAAGCTGGACATGGTCCTCCCATCTTTAAATCAATGTTTCAAAGAACTGGGCAACTGTGGGCACAGTAGGGGCAAGGAACAGCCCTGTGTTTCCAGCAGTGTCCAGCACGAGACCTAAGATGGCATAGGCACTCAGAAAACACCTGCTGAATGAATGAATGGATGAACAAGATGCTCAGAGAGAATGGTGCGGAGGGGAAACCCACATTGTTCACCCACTCATTGAGCAACTCTTTGTCAGAGTCAGCCAGCAGGCAAATCACTATATAATATGTCACGGGGTGGTAAGTGCTACAAAGAAATGTAAAACAGGATGAAGGAATACAAAGTGGCCAGGGTCAGAGCTATTTTAATAGCTAGGGAGGCAACATTTGTGCAGGGGCAGTGGGAGGCTTCCCAGCAGAGGGGCCAGGCTGAGGTGTCCCTGTAGAAGCTTAGGTCCTTTAATTTCATGCTTGGGGAATGTAAGCCTGGGTAATATAATAAGAGCAGACGCTGGGGGAATGCTTCCTCTAGCCCCAGGCATTCGCTTAGTGTTCTGCATGTATGAACTCATTTACCCTTCACCACAAACCTGGGTAGGGACTAATATTACCCCCATTTTACAGGTGGGAAGCTGAGGTTCAGGAAGGTTAGGCAGGTTGCAGACCTGTCACAAAGCTGGTCATGGATGAAGCAGGGATTGGAACCCCTAGTTCCAGCTGAACGAACATGGGAACTGTTGAACCAATGAAGGTGAGACTGGGTGCATGAGGAGGGGACCCTGAGTCCCACATGTGCGCGCTCACCGGTGCTGCACCACCTCGACGTCGTCAAGTGAATCGGGCACGCGCATGGAGAGCAGCCATTGCTCCTTCTCGCCGATCCACAGCTCGCACGCATGCACCTCACCGAACATGCGGTAGACAGCGAGCGCGTCCCGCAGCCACTGGCGCCGCAGCGCGGCCACTTCGGTCACCTCCGAGAACAGCTGCTCGGCTTCCACCACGCGCACCTGCAGCGCCACCACCAGTGGCCCTGCGCCACTGGCGCCCCCGAGAGACGCCAGCTGGCGTCGCAGGCCGCTCACTGGCCCGCGATGCGCCTCCACCTCCCCAGTGAGCGCGCGGTGCTGGCGCGCCAGGCGGCGGCTGGACGCTTCGTCGTGGCCGAAGTCGCCGGCGGCTGCCAGGCGGTAAGCGTCGCGAAGCCAGTCCAGGAGCCCGTCGAGGTCAGCGCCGAACTGGTGCAGCGCCCGCGCCTCCTGCAGCCGCCGCTCGCGCCGCGCCGCCGCCTCTTCCAGCCGCTGCCAGCGGCGTCGGGCGCTCGCCGCGCGCTCCGCCAGGCCCACGAGTTGCATCGTCTCCGCGCCCGGGCCGACGGCGCCGCCGGCAGCAGCCAGCTCCTCGCCGCACCGCAAGGCCTGCTGCAGCAATGCCCGCCGTCCGCCCAGCTCACCCTGCAGGATCTTGTGCTGGGCCAGGAGGCGCGCGGTGCTAGACAGGTCGTGTGCGCCGCCCGCCGCGCCCGCCGCACCGCCGCCGCCCGCAGCCTCCAGTAGGCGCTCCTTGTCGCGCGCCCAGCTCTCTGCCTCCTCCAGCTCCTGCAGCAGCGCCCACAGGCTCCGCGAGGCCTCCAGCTCCGCGCGCCGCCGCGCCGCCTGCTCCTGCAGCTCCGCCAGGCAGCCGTGCACGTGGTTCACGCGGTTGCAGATGACCTGCGGGTCGCAGGGCTGGTAGCCTGAGCCAGGAGAAGGGGGGCATCCAGGATTGGTTACAAGCCAAGGGGCGCCCAAGAGAGGATGGTGTGGGCTACATTACCCTGTCCTTGGAGTGACTTCAGGGTGCGGGCTACCTACCTACCCTGTCCTTGGAGTGACTTCATCAGGTACCGGGTCATGCGGACCCTCTCCAGGCAGCTCTCCCTGACATTCCAAGGCTGGAGCAGGCTCCTCATCCACCCTCGCAGGCTTCTCTGCTTCCCCATCCCAGGCCTGACTACTCTGAGCTGTCACCGCCTTTTCCTGTCTCCCTCGCTGGACTGAAAGCTCGACCTGGGACTGTCTCGGTCACACTCTATCCCCATCACTGCCCAGCACAGGGTGGCACCCAGAACTGTAGCCTAGTGAATGTAGTGAGTTGTTGACTGAATGATGGATGAAGTCAGAGCATCTCAAATTATGTATATTTGAGTGAAAATTGTGCTCATGTCAGAACCAGGTCAAATGAAACTTCTTGGTTTTTTTTGAGACAGAGTCTTGCTCTTTTGCCCAGGCTGGAGTGCAGTGGTGTGATCTCAGCTCACTACAACCTCCACCTCCAGGTTCAAGCGATTCTCCTGCCTCAGCCTCCCCAGGAGCTGGGATTACAGGTGCCCGCCACTACACCCAGCTCATTTTTGTATTTTTAATAGAAACAGGGTTTCACCATGTTGACCAGACTGGTCTCAAACTCCCGACCTCAAGTGATCCACCCACTCGGCCTCCCAAAGCACTGGGATTACAGGCATGAGCCACCATGCCCGGCCAACTTCTCTGTTCTTAAACCATGTTTCTGGGTTCCCTCTGTCATCCTTTGTTGCATTATCTATCAATCCTAGTGATTAGCTGCACTCTTTTTTCTTTTTGTTTTTATAATAGAGACAGGATCGCACTACATTGGTCAGGTTGGTCTTGAACTCCTGGACTCAAGCAATCCTTCCACTTAGCCTCCCAAACTGTTGGGATTACAAGCATGAGCCACCGTGCTCAACCCAACTCCTTTTCCTTAAATATTTCACCTTCCTCCTGGATGGCTAGTTAGTGACTAGAAAACTGTGAAATTAATGTAATGGGCCACAGGCAGCATTTCTTTGGTGGAATAGAATGGAATGAATGGAAAATATCGCAATGCAACACAAGGTCAGGGGAAGTTTTTTTTGTTTTGTTTCTTTGAGATAGAGTCTCGCACTGTTGGCCAGGGTAGAGTGCAATGTTGTGATCTTGGTTCACTGCAATCTCCTCCTCTCAGGTTCTCATGATTCTCCTGCCTCAGCCTCCCGAGTAGCTGGGATTACAGGTGCACACCATAACACCTGGCTAATTTTTTTGTATTTTTAGTAGAGACAAGCTTTCACTATGTTGGCCAGACTGGTCTTGAACTCCTGACCTTGTGATCCGTCCACCTTAGCCTCCCAAAGTTCTGGGATTACAGGTATCAGCCACCGCACCTGGCCTGTAAGTACTGTTTTATAAAAACTTCTGTGTTAGCGTGTGTGTGCATGTATGCATGTGAACTCTGAGTCATGAGATAAGTATACTTATTTATTTATTTTAGAGATAGGGTCCCACTCTATCACCCAGGCTGGAGTGCAGTGGTATGATCATGGCTCACTGCAGCCTCCAACTCCTGGGCTCAAGTAATCCTCCCTCCTCAGCCTCCTGAATAGCTGGGACTACGGGACCACACCACCATGCCTGGCTAATTTTTTTCTAAGATTTTTGTAGAGATGGAGTCTCACTATGTTGCCCAGGCTGGTCTTGAACATCTGGGCTCAAGCAATTCACCCACCTTGGCCTCCCAACGTACTGGGATTACAGTATGAGCCACTGCGCCTGGCTGTGTATTTCTTGCTGGATCATAAAAGTGAGAGAGACACTGCCCTAGGTGGAATGCGGGATTTCTGTAATTCTGGACATTCACTGATGTTGACTCAAACCACAAGGTATCCATCTGAATAACAGTTACAACAAAAGCACCTTGCCAGGTGCGGTGGCTCATGCCTGTAGTCCTAGCACTTTGGGAGACTGAGGCCGGCAGATCACTTAAGGTCAGGAGTTTGAGATCAGCCTGAGCAACATGGCAAAACCCCATCTCTACCAAAAATACAAAAATTCGAAGGTGTGGTGGCATATACCTGTAGTCCGAGCTACTCGGGAGGCTGAGGTGGGAGGATCACTTGAGCCAGGGATGTTGAGGCTGCAGTGTGCCAAGATAGAGCCACTGCACTCCAGCCTGGGCAACAGAGCAAGACCCTGTCTTAGAAAACAAAAAAACAGGCTGGATGCAGTGGCTCATGCCTGTAATCCTAGCACTTTGGGAGCTCGAGGTGGGCGGATCACAAGGTCAGGAGCTCAAGACCAGCCTGGCCAACATGGTGAAACCCTGTCTCAAAAATAATAATAATAATAAATTAGAAAAAAAAAAAGAAAACGAAACCAAACAAGAAATAGCTTCCATGTACCCAGCCCTTACTCTGACAGAATGCCATTTTTGATTCTCACAACCATCCTATGGGGCCAGTATCCTTCTCAGCCCCATTTTCCATAGGAAGAGACTGAGCCTCAGAGAGGGGAAGGATTGCCCCAGGATCAGCTAAGAAGCCGTCCATGAGGACCTCACACTCCGGACCACTCACCGGGCAGCACTGCCTCCCATCACCATGACAATGCCCTCCCCACACTCGCACTCCCCACGCTGGCCCCTTTGCTGTATTCTCAGTGCTTCTGATTGTCGCAGGAGCTGAGAACTCACAAGGTGAGGGCAAAGGGAGCTTCCTGAGACAAACCGCGCTAAGGTGAAGGGAAGGGTCCCAACAACCTCCCCTGGAGTTGAGGCGGGGATGGGAGGGGGCTCAGCCAGGGTCAGGATGTTCACACCGGGGCTTGGAAGGAAACTTCAGCGTTTGCATTTAGAATGTGACCCAGGTCGGTTAGGGTGAGAAACTTCCCCACAAACCCGCAAGCCAGACAGGTTCTCCCTTTTCTAAAAATACTCCAAGATTCCAAAGGGCTGTGGGCTCTGGATCAAGGAGGAAAACATCTTAATGGAGAGATACGGACCAGCCTCAAGACCCCTTATCAGCTCCATGGCCTGGGCCTGTTTCCTCAACAGTGAGAAAGAAAAAAGCAGCCCTGACTGCCATCAGCACTCACAGCTAGCCATGGTGTTCTGAGTATAAATAATCTCATAGAAATGGCCAGGGCCGGGACAGACGCAGTGGCTCACGCCTGTAATCCCAGCACTTTGGAAGGCCAAGGAGAGCAGATCATGAGATCAGGAGTTTGAGACCAGCCTAGCCAACATAGTGATACACTGTCTCTACTAAAAATTGAAAAAATTAGCCAGGCGTGGTGGGAGGTGCTTGTCATCCTAGCTACTCGGGAAGCCGAGGCAGGAGAATCGCTGGAATCCAGGAGGCAGAGGTTGGAGTGAGACGAGATCGTGCCATTGCACCTAGCCTGGGTGACAGTGCTAGACTCTGTAGAAAGAAAGAGAGAGAGAGAAAAGAAAGAAAGAAATGGCCAGGGACAGTGGCTCACACCTGTAATCCCAACACTCTGGGAGGCAGAAGCAGCAGGACTGTTTGAGTCCAGGAGTCCAGGAGTTCAAGACCAGCCTCGGTAATGGGGAAAGACCAAGTCTCTTAAAAAAAAAGCCACAAACAACAATAATAATAAAACAATCTCACAGAACACCAACATCAGATGGGGCCACTGTGACTCTGTGACCAAGGTGGAGTAGCACAAAACCAAGCCTCACTCCCTAATCATGCCTGAACACAAACAAAAGCAAGGTCACTGAGCAAACCACAAAAATGATCACACATCCACTTCACCCGGCTAAGATGCATGACGGCTGCCAATTACTGCAACAGCCTCCTTCTGTTCCTCCCACTATCTACATCAAAATGATAAGATGCCCATCAGCTCGCCACCCCCACGCCCTGACAGCATGCAATCCACCGCAAAACTCACTACACCGAATAATCTTCCAAATCGCCTAACACAAGCCCAGATCCTGCAATAAGCGTCCAATCATATAGATATATATATATTTTGAGACGGACTCTCGCTCTGTTCCCCAGGCTGGTGTGCAGTGACATGATCTCCGCTCACTGCAACCTCCGCCTCTCAGGTTCAAATGATTCTCCTGCCTCGGCCTTCAAGGTTGCTGGGATTACAGGCATGTGCCACCATACTCTGCTAATTTTTTGTATTTTCAGCAGAGATGGGGTTTTACCATGTTGGTCAGGCTGGTCTTAAACTCCTGACCTCATGTGATCCACCCGCCTCGGCCTCCCAAAGTGCTGGGATTACCGGCGTGAGCCTCCGTGCCCAGCGCCCCCAGCATACTTTCTTGCTGAGATGTCCCACAGCTCACCATGGTGTGTGTAAAGAGCCACCAAACGCAGCTTGGTTTGACCACAGAGGGACCCCCGGTGGTCTCCAGCTGGAGGGCACTGATATAGCTAAGACAGGAACCTCGTAGAGCCAGTCTTGGTTTTGTCTATGAGCATCCATGTCCCTGGGCCTGGTAAGGGCGTCCCTCTCTCCTCTTTTTCAGTCTTTAAGTCTTTGGAATGTGCCAACCCCACTCCTGGTCCTGGGATAGGCGGGTCTCATGCATGTGGCCAGTTAGATCACTGCATGCCCCGGGGCCACAATGATTGGCTGAGCAATGATGGAACCCGCTGCAAGCCAATGCAAGCTCTCCTAGGACTTTTTGTCTGAACTCTTGGGAGAAAGGGGCCTGTGTCCCATTGGCTCTGCTAACCTGTTAGGATGTATATATACCTGGGGCTGAATGATCCCAGATATGTACCACAAGAGGCAGGACTGCTTGACAGTGACACGAACACAGAGAGTACAGATGGAGAGAGATGAGAGAATCGAGTCTTTTTTGTTTTGAGGAGTCTCTCTCTGTCACCCAGGAGTGCGCCGTGGTGTGATCTTGGCTCACTGCAACCTCTGCCTCCTGGGTTCAAGCAATCCTCCCACCTCAGCCTCCCAGGGAGCTAGGATTACAGGTGTGTACTACCACATCTGTCTAATTTTTTTTTTTTTTTTTTGTATTTTTAGGAGAGATGTGGTTTCACCATGTTGGCCAGGCTGGTCTTGAATGCCTGACCTCAAGTGATTGACCCACTTCAGTCTTTCAAAGTGTTAGGATTACAGGTGTGAGCCACTGTGCCTGGCCTGAGTCTTTTTTTTTTTTTCTTTTTTGACATAGAGATGGGGTCTCACTATGTTGCCCAAAATTCCTGGCTTCAAGCAATCTTCCCACCTCAGCCTGCCAAAGCTCTGGAATTACAGACACGAGACACCATGCCTGGCCTCAGATGGAGTCCTAAAAGCACCCTTGAACCATACCTGGATCCAACCATGCCTGAAGTAAAACCCACCATTCCCCAAACAGTTCTTTTTTGTGACAGGGTCTCACTCGGTTTGCCCAGGCTGGAGTGAAGTAGCACAATCTCGGCTCACTGCAGCCTCGACTTCCCAGGCTCAGGTGATTCTCTCACCCCAGCCTCTGGAGTAGCTGGGACTACAGGCGCACACCACCATGCCTAGCTAATGTTTTGTATTTTTGTTAGAGACGGGTTTTGCCATGTTGCCTGGGCTTCCCTGATCATTTTGGTTACCTTAGCCAATCCACTCTATTTTCACCTTAAGCCATTTGAACTGAGTTTCTATCACTTGCTGCTAAACAGGCCCTGACTATACATTACTTAGCACAGATTTGCTCTATTTATTTTTATAGAGATGGGGTTTCTCCATGTTGGACAGGCTGGTTTTGAACTCCCAACATC
Organism: Cheracebus regulus; assembly: GCA_963574635.1. Classification (NCBI taxonomy): domain Eukaryota; kingdom Metazoa; phylum Chordata; class Mammalia; order Primates; family Pitheciidae; genus Cheracebus; species Cheracebus regulus. Next base: position 45,970 of record CAUYQU010040960.1, on the reverse strand, counting down.
TGGTGATCTGCCCGGCTTGGCCTCCCAAAGTGAGCCACCATGCCTGGCCTTCTTTTTTTTTTTTTTTTTTTTTTTTTTGAGACAGAGTCTCACTCTTTCGCCAGGCGCCAGGCTGGAATGATCTCGGCTCACTGCAACCTCCACCTCCCGGCTTCAAGCAACTCTCCTGCCTCAGCCTCCCTAGTAGCTGGGACTACAGGCACACGCCACCTCACCCAGCTAATTTTTGTATTTTAGTAGAGACCAGGTTTCACTATGTTGGCCAGGATGGTCTCGATCTCTTGACCTCGTGATCCACCTGCCTCAGCCTCCCAAAGTGCTGGGATTACAGGCGTGAGCTACCGCGCCCGGCCACTTTTTTGTTTTTTAAGAGACTAGGTCTCACTGTGTCACCCAGGCTGGAGTGCAGTGGCATGATCATGGCTTACTGAAGCCTCCAGTTCCTGGCCTCAAATGATCCTCCTGCCTTAGACTCCAAGTAGCTAGCACTACAGGCATGTGTCACCATGCCCAGCTATTGTTTTTCTTTTTTTTTTTTTGGCAGAGATGAGGTCTTTCTATGTTGTCCAGGCTGGTCTTGAATTCCTGGGCTCAAGTAATCCTCCTGCTTCTGCCTCCCAAAGTACTGGAATTATAGGCATAAGCCACCGTGTCCAGCCCACACAGGTCTTTTTAAATGGTATTCATTGAGATCAGTCTGTGAAGGGCTTGGGACATAACAAGAGCTCAATAAATGTGAGTTATTACTACAGAATCTAAAGCAGGGAGAGGTGGAGTGGTCCATCTTGCCACTCAGGTCACTGATTCTCCCCAACTTCTGTTAAGTCCCCAAAGAGATGCCTTTATCCAACTGCAGTGGATGATACAGGTTAGTATCTCTCAAACGCATTAGCCATCCAGCTTTCCTGGTGCTGCTCTGGTGTACAGATAGTGAAATGGCCCACAGTAGAGCTAGGAGGACTAGATTATACAAAATATATGATTTTCCTGCTGGGGAACACAGAGAAACCAGGAATCTCTATCACGATCCAACATTTGATCACTTGAGGCCTCTCTGTCACTTATACCAGCCTGGCGATAACATTCAAGGCTCATTTCTATTTCAGAGATTCTATACTTACTGCTTTAAAATAATTTTCCTGAAATTTCCAGAACCGTCTTAAGGGTTCTAGGCCAAAAAGGAATAAAAGAGAACTGCTAAAGAAAATTCAAGTAAAAGATTTCCTTGATACTGCATTAAAATAACATCAAGTTAGAAAGAAAACATTAAGATGAAAATTACCAGTCCAGTCTGAGGAGTCATGACTTCCCTAATGGCATGTGATCCTAGGCTCTGCTGAGATGCCTCCAAGGACAGGGAGCTCACTCTTTTCTTCTGTCTCTCAGGAGCCACTCTTGCCTCTACCAGCACCAGTTCCACCCCCAGCCCCAGCCCCAGCCCCAAGACTCACCCTGCAGCTGGGAGAAGCGCAGGGCAGCGGCATTGAGGGCCTCCACCCGCTCGCTCTGGGCCGCAATGTCCCCCTCCAGCAGTCCATGCTTCTGCAACAGGTCGTCGGCCTCCACCAGGTGCTGCCCACACTCCCGGGACAGCAGCTGAGCCTGCAAGTGAGGACAGCACTGAGCACACCTCTGGCACCGCCCTGGGCCGCCCGCCCCTCCCCCATCGCCTGCCTAGCCCCTGCTGCTCTGCACCGCCACGCCCGACTCTGACCCGTCTTGGAGACATACGGACCCACCTGAAGACCCTCTTATCAGCTCTGCAGCCTGGGCCTCAGTTTCCTCATCAGAAAGAAGAAAGCAGAGCCCCAACTGCTATCGGCACTCACAGCTAGCCAGTGTTCTGTCTCTGTCTTCCCCCCTCTCTACCTGTCTCTCTCTGAATATTTCCATCTCTCATGGACTCCACATTCGTGAGCTCTGTCTCTATCACTGTGGCTATTTCTCTCTGCCTCCACCTCTTTCTCTGTCTGCATCTCCTGTTCAGCTTCCAGCTTGCCTGTCTGCCTTCTTTTCTCTCTCTCTTTCTTTCTTTGTCTTTCTTTCTTTCTTTTTCTTTCTTTTTACATATTTTTTAAGACAAGGTTTCACCATGTTGGTCAGGCTGGTCTTGAACTCCTGACCTCAGGTGATCCGCCCGCCTTGGCCTCCAAAGTGCTTGGATTACAGGCGTGAGCCACCATGCCCGGCCTTTCTTTTTCTTTTCTCTCTCTCTCTCTTCTTTCTTGACAGATTCTCACTCTGTTACCCAGATTGTGGTGTATAGGCATGATCTCAGCTCACTGCAACCTCCGCCTCCTGGGTTCAAGTGATTCTACTGTTTCAGCCTCCCGAGTAGCTGGCATTACAGGCACCTGCCACCATGCCTGGCTAATTTTTGTATTTTTTAGTAGAGATGGGGTTTTGTCATGTTGGCCAGGCTGGTCTCGAACTCCTGACTTCAGGGGATCCACTCGCCTTGGTCTCCCAAAGTGCTGGGATTACAGGCATGAGCCACCAAGACTGGCTGCTGCTTCTTTTCTTCTTCTTCTTCTTTTTTTTTTTTTTTTGAGACAGGGTCTCACTCTGTCACCCAGAGTGCAGTGGTGCAATCATGGCTCACTGCAGCCTCAACCTCCTGGGCTCAGGCAATCCTCCCACTTCAGAGTAGCTGGGACTACAAGCACATGTCACCATGCATAGCTAACTTTTTAATTTTTTGTACAGACGAGATCTCATTATGTTGACCAGGCAGGTCTTAAATCCTGGGCTCAAGCAGTCTGCCCACCTTGGCCTCCCAAAGTGCTGGCACTGCAGGTGTCAGCCACCATGCCCAGCTGGCTTCTTTCTTGTTTCATCTCTTTCTCTCTCTCTCTCTCTCTCTCTCTCTCTCTCTCTCTCTCTCTCTCAAATTGATTCCATCTTCCTGTGTCTTTCTCTGTAGCCATGTAGATTTCGATTGTCACCTTTGTGTCTGCCTCCCAGCCCTCTCTGCCTCTGTCTCTGATTTTTCTTCCTCTCTCTCAAACTGTCACTTCTCTCTGTCTGCACCCCTGGCTTACTCTGACTCTATATGTCTTTTTCCATTTCTCTCTCTCTCTCTTTTTTTTTTAAAGACAGTCACATTCTGTCACCCAGGCTGAAGTGCAGTGGTACTATCTCGGCTCACTACAGCCTCTGCCTCTTGAGTTCAAGTGATTCTTGAGCCTCAGACTCCCAAATAGCTGGGACTACAGGCACGCGCCACCAAGCCCAGCTAATTTTTTGTATTTTTTTTTTTTTTTTTTTTTTTTTTTTTTTTAGAGACGGGGTTTCACTAAACGGGGAGGTCAGACTGGTCTCGAACTCCTGACCTCAGGTGATCCACCCACCTTGGCCTCCCAAAGTGCTGGGATTACAGGCGTGAGCCACTGCGCCTGGCCATTCTTTTGTATTTTTAGTAGAGACGGGGTTTCACCATGTTGGCCAGGCTCATCTCAAACTCCTGACCTCAAGTGATCTACCCACCTTGGCCTCCCAAAGTGCCAGGATTCCAGATGTGAGCCACCACGCCCAGTATTTTTCTGCTTCTCTATTCGTCTCTGTCTCTTTCTCATTGTTTCTTTGCCTGCCTCTCTTGTCCATCTCTGTATCTTTCTCACTCTCTCTCATTCTCATTTTGTCTCCCCGGCTTTCTCTTTATGTTCTTCGATCTCTGCCCTCCCTATCTCCAGCTCTCCACCAACTCTTTCATCGTCCGCATCTCCCTCCCTCCCAGCACGCCACCCGCATCCGCGCCCCCGCCTGGCACCTGCATCTCCTCCATCCAGTCCACCATGTACACCATCTCCTGGAAGACCTTCTGCAGGGCCAGGTTCTGCTCGAGCCGTGTCCGCCGAGCGCCCACAAGCCCAGTTAGCAGGGCCCACTGGCGCAGGACACTGTCACGCTGGGCTGCCACCCGCCGGATGTCATAGTAGCCTTCGGCCGCCAACGCCTGGGCCAGCTCCGCCACGCCCTGCACCCGCTCCTCGTAGGCTGCAATGTCTGCCTCAATCGCTTCGTGTTTCTTCATGGCTGCCTCCACTGCAGGCAGCTCATACCCAAAGTTGTCCTGGGGTAGTGCAGGCCAGACACTCACCCATGCTGCCTCAGCAATCTGCCTGTTACCTTGACCCTGTGTGACCCTGGGGACTTCTCCCTCCATTACCATGGCAACCAGCCCTGCACTCTGTAGTTATCCTGGAGACCAGCCCCAACCTCCCCTGTTACCCAGGTAACCTGGAGACCAGCCCCACCCTCCAGTTACCTTGAAGACAAGCCCTGCCCTCCCCTGTTACCTGGGAGACCAGCTCCACCCTCCCCAGTTACTCTGGAGACCAACCTTCCACTTCCCTGTTGCCCTGGAGACCAGCTCATCTTCCACAGTTACCCTGGAGACCAGCCCCATCCTTCCCTGTTGCCCTGGAGACTAGTACCACTCTCCAGAGTTACCCTGGAGACCAACCGCCCCCCCCCCCCGTTGCCCTGGAGACCAGCCCCATCCTCCTCTGTTGTCCTGGAGACTAATGCCACCCTCCAGAGTTACCCTGGAAACCAATCCCACCCTCCCCTGTTGCCCTGGAAACCAGCCCATCTTCCAAAGTTACCCTGGAGACCAGACCCACTCTCCCCATTGCCCTGGAGACCAGCGCATCTTCTAAAGTTACCCTGGAGACCAGACCCACCCTCCCCATTGCCCTAGAGACCAACCCCACCCTTCCCTGTTTCCCTGGAAACAAGTCCCACTCTCTTGTTTCCCTGGAAATAAGTCTCCTAGAGACCAACCCCACCCTTCAGTCACCCTGGAAACAAGTCCCACTCTCCTGTTACATCTCTAACCTTAAACTTGTTACCCAGGAAAGAGGCCCATGCTTTCCCTGTCCTGGAGATGAGGGACCAGGTTTACCTGACTCTGTCACTTAGGAAAACAGTTCTATCCTCCTGAGTTACCCTAGACACCAGATACAACCTCCCTTGTCACTTAAGAATCTAGCTAAACGCTCCCCTTGTTTCTTAAGACACAAATTCTGCCCTCTCCAGTTACCCTGGAGACCAGCCTCACTCTCCCAGTCAATCACCTAGAAGACCAAGTCTCCTTCCCTCCTGATTTTAGTTATTTATTTATTTTTGATGGAATCTCGCTCTGTCACCCAGGCTAGAGTGCGGTGGCTGAATCTGGGCTCACTGCAACCTCTGCCTCCCAGGTTCAAGCGATTCTCCTGTCTCAGCCTCCTGAGCAGCTGGGATTACAGGCGCACACCACCACACCCAGCTAATTTTTGTATTTTTAGTAGAGACAGGGTTTCACCATGTTGGTCAGGATTGTCTCAAACTCCTGACCTCGTGATCTGCCCACCTCGGCCTCCCAAAGTGCTGGGATTACAGGCGTGAGCCACCAGGCCTGGCCCCCATCCTCATTTGTCACCAGGAGACTAATCCAACTCTTCCCTGTTGCCTAGGACATCAAGTCTCCCTCTGGTCCTGGGACCATGAGCCCCGCCCTCCCTCCCTTTCCCCTGGAGCCAAGCCCTACACCGTGTACCTGGGAGACCAGACGCTGGTTCTCATTCAGCCAGCTCTCCCTCATAGCCACCTTGTGGTCAAACCTCTGTGCCAGTAGTTCCAGCTTCTCCTGCCGAATCAGCTCAGCCCGCAGGGCAGCCTCCCGCTCATGCTCGGCCTTCTCCAGCTCACCCCATGCCTGCAGGAGATGAGAGGAGGCAATCAGACTCTGACAGCTCTCTGCAGTTTAATGGTCTTGACTTAGTCTGAGGATACTCGTAGCATTTATGGCAACTTCATGCCAATTGGAAAAAAGATTGCTTCCTTATGATACTTGACTGCTGAAAAACAGTTAGAATGAATATCTAATTGGTCATGCCCACTCTATGAATGACTCCCTTGAGCAGTGCACAACCTATACCACTCCACAGTGCAACTCCGATTCTCCCCTGGATCCCCGGCCTCACCTTGTCAATATCCCAGATGCCACAGCCTTCCCGAGGCACGAAGAGACGACGGTTGCAGGCACGCAGTTTGCTCTGGATGCTGAAGAGCAGCACCTCCAGGTTCCCCTTCTCCTGGAACCTGAAGGGGCATGAGCTCAGGAGCCCTGCCATCATGCCACTCCTGCCCACCCTCCTCCAGAGCTGGCCTCACTTGACAGGCTTCTCCAGCGTGCAATAGGCGGTGAAAGCCTGGAGCTGCTGCTGCACCCCACTTAAGGAGTTGGCGAATCTCTGGTTGCTGATGAGGCCCACAGTACGGTGGATCCAGGCCAGCAGCTCGGCCGCCAGCTCCTCGTAGCGTTCTATGATCTTCCCCACCTCCAATACCTGGTCCAGGACCTGATGTGGCAGAGGAAGGCGGCAGAGGGTGGGGTCAGCCTCACCTCACCCGGGCCTGCCGCCAGCTCCCAGCTTCCCACTCACCCACTCCTGGGCTCCTTATACCTTCCCGATACGCTTCCCCTCCACAGCCAGAGCCTTCATCTTGGAGAAATAGTGGTAGAAAGAGACCACGTAAGTGATGATGGACTTCTCATCTGGAGCCTCCATGTTGACATCTGGAAGGAAGAGAGAGTGGGGGAGCAAGACAGTGGGCACATTGACAGAGCACTTGAAGGTATTGGGTGGAGGGATGGAGGAGCCACTCTCACTAGCTGTGTGACCTTGGGCAAGATAATTAATCTCTCTGTTCCTCAGGTTTTGTATCCACCAAACAGAAATCTACCTCCTGGGATTAACTAGTGTCTGACTTGACACATATAAACCACCGCAGAGAAATAAGCTATACTCCTTTTTTTTTTTTTTTTTTGAAATGGAGTTTTGGGGCTGGGTGGGGAAAAAAGAAAAAGAAATGGAGTTTTGCTCTTGTTGCCAAGGCTGGAGTGCAATGGCACAATCTCACCTCACTGCAACCTCCACCTCCTGGGTTCAAGCGATTCCTGCCTCAGCCTCCCAAGGAGCTGGGGTTACAAGTGCGCACCACCATGCCTGGCTAATTTTGTATTTTTAGTAGAGATGGGGGTTCACCATGTTGGTCAGGCTGGTCTTGAACTCCTGACCTCATGTGATCTGCCCGCCTTAACCTCTCAATTAGCCAGGTGTGGTGGTGGGTGCCAGTGGTTCCAGCTACTTGGGAGGCTGAGATGGAAGAATTGCTTGAACCTGGGAGGTGGCGGTCACAGTTAGCCGAGATAGCGCCACTCCACTCCAGCCTCAGCGACAGAGCCAGATTCTGTCTCAAAAGATAAATAAATAAAAATAGATTGGGTGCACTGGCTCACGCTTGTAATCCCAGCAGTTTGGGAGGCTGAGGCGGGTGGATCACCAGAGGTGGGGAATCCAAGACCAGCCTGGCCAACATGGAGAAACCCCATCTCTACTAAAAATACAAAAATTAACCGAGTGTGGTGGCACATGCCTGTGATCCCAGCTACTCAGAAGGCTGAGGCAGGAGAATCTCTTGAACCCAGGAGGCAGAGGTTGTGGTGAGCCGAGATTGCGCCACTGCCTTCCAGCCTGGGCAACAAGAGCAAAATGATCTCAAAAAGTAATAATTAATTAATCAGGGTTGGTAAATTCTCTGTAATCAGGTCAGTGTGAAGATGACACTGAGCAGCTCTGGTGAAGTTCCCAGCCACATGCTCGGCACACAGTAGGTGCTCAGAGGAAGAGGGCAGCTTCTGTTCAAGATGGGAGATGGGTGTCAGGGCTGATCCTGGATTGGGGCTGAGGCTGAAGTCAGGGATGGGGTTGGGGATACACTGGAAATGGAAAAGCAATTGAAGATGAGGATGGAGTTGTGGGAGAGACAGACAAGGGCATGGGCTAGGGGGAAATGCGGCTGGAAAAGGGATTAGGGTGAGGCTAGGAACGGAGCCAGAGCTGAAGATGTGGAGGGGATGGGGACACATGATGATGGCGTTGGCATTAGGGATGGGGATGGGGTTGGAGATGCTATTGGGTTTGGGCTGGGGTAGGGGAGTGGGAGTTGGTTTGGGGGAGATGGTTGAAAGCAAGGTTGAGGGAGAGTTGGGCATGGGAGGAAATTGAGAATGGGGAAGAGGAGGGGTTATACTGGGACAGGGTTGGGGATGAGAGAAGAAGTGGTGCGAGGATGAGACTTGGGAGGGATTGCACATGAGGAAGGGAGGCAGAAGGGAGGAGGCTGGGGAGAGGGTTGGGATTTGGAGAGACCTCAGGATTTGGGATGGTACTGGGGTGGGAGGGAGTGGAATCTGACATGGCATTGAGGTTGGGTGTCCCCCAAGAGGAAGTCTGGGCTGGGCCTGCATGGGGCTCACCTTCAGGATCCAGCAGCCGCGCCAGCCCCAGGTGCTGCTCAGCTGTGCGGAAGGCTCTCTGCAGGTTGTAGTTGGCGTTGGACTTGGTGAGTTTGCTGAAGTCCACGAGATCGGGCCTGGGTAGGGGCACAGAGTAGGCAGGCCGCAGGCAGGCTCCAGAGCCGGTCGGCAAGCAGGGAAGATGCCACCCTTGTCTGAGCGCCACCCAAAGCGAGGGGCAGAAGGGCACCGTCTAACCAAGGGGCAAGCTGTGTGTGCTGTGCAGCATTTAGCTGTGATGTGAGTGTGATGGACGCGGGCATGTCTCCGTGGGTTCCCAGGAATGTATGTGTGCATGTGCGTTTCCTGTGTGCACAGACGTATGGATAGGCCAGCCTGCATGTGCTTGGAAGAGATGAGCTCACACAGTACCTGTCTGCCTGTGTGCCTCTGTGAAATCATATGACAATACGGGTGTGTACTGCCCTTATGTGTGTTGTATGAGGACACATGTACTTTTTTTCTTTTTTTTCTTTTTTTTTTTCCTTTTCTTTTTTTTTTTTTCTTTTCTTTTTTTTTTTAAAGACAGGGTTTCACCATGTTGGTCAGGCTGGTCTTGAACTCCTGACCTCAGGTAATCCGCCCGCCTTGGCCTCCAAAGTGCTTGAATTACAGGCATGAGCCACCACACCCGGCCACTTTTTTTCTTTTCTTTATTTTTGAGATGGAGTCTCACTCTGTTGCCCAGGCTGGGGTGCAGCAGCACAATCTCAGATCACTCAACCTCTGCCTCCTGGGTTCAAGTGATTCTCGTACCTCAGCCTCCCAAGTAGATGAGATCACAGACATGTGCCACCACGCTCTGCTGATTTTTGTATTTTTAGTAGAGATGGGATTTTGCCATGTTGGTCAGGCTGATATTGAACTCCGGACCTCAAGTGACCCGCCTGCCTAGGCCTCCCAAAATGCTGGGATTATGGGTGCGAGCCACCGCGCCTGGCCAAGACATACGTACTTCTGACACACACATGCTTACTTTGGGGATATCTGTGTAGTGTTATGCAGTGGTTAGAAGTGTTAGGACCAGGCCAGGAATGGTGGCTCACGCCTATAATCCCAGCACTTTGGGAGGCTGAGGCGGGCAGATCACCTGAGGTTGAGAGTTCGAGACCAACCTGACCAACATGATGAAATCCCATCTCTACTAAAAATACAAAATTAGCTGGGTGTGGTGGTGGGCACCTGTAATCCCAGCTACTTGGGAGGCTGAGGCAGGAGAATTGCTTGAACCCAGGAGGTGGAGGTTGTGGTGAGCTGAGATCATGCCATTGCACTCCAGCCTGGGCAACAAGAGCGAAACTCCATCTCAAAAAAAAAAAAAGAAGTGTGAGGACCAGAGCCAGCTGATAGAAGCTTGAGCCCCAGCTTGGTCACATCCTGGTTGTATCATCTGGGTGAGTTACTTCATTTCTCTAGGCTTTGGTTTTCTCCAAAATGGGGATAGTAATAGCACCCGCTGGCCAGGCATGGTGGCTCACGCCTGTAATCCCAGCACTTTGGGAGGCTGAGGCAGGCGGATCACCTGAGGTCAGGAGTTTGAGACCAGCCTGGCCAATATGGTGAAACCCCATCGCTACTAAACATACAAAATTAGTCAGGCATGGTGGCACATGCCTGCAATCCCATCTACTTGGGAGGCTGAGGCTAGAGGATCTCCTGAAGCTGGAGGCGGAGGTCGTAGTGAGTGGAGATTGCGTCACTGCACCCTAGCCTGGACAACCGAGTGAGACTCCATCTCAAAACAAAAAATTAATAGACTGGGAGTGGTGTCTCATGCTTGTAATCCCAGCATTTTGGGAGGCTGGGGTGAGTGAATCACCTGGGGCCAGGAGTTCAAGACCAGCCTGGCCAACATGGTGAAACCCCATCTCTACTAAAAATACAAAAAAAAAAAAAAAATTAGCCAGGCATGGTGGCACTTGTCTGTAATCCCAGCTACTCCAGAGGCTGAGGCAGGAGAATCACCTGAACCCGGGAGGAGGAGGTTGCAGTGAGCTGAGATCGTGCCATTGCACTCCAGCCTGGGTGACAGACTCCCTCTCTAGATAGATGATAGATAGATAGATAATCATAGCACCGACCCATAGGTGAATTGGACACATTCAATGGATACATTGACTATTGAATGCTTTAGTGGGAAGCACTTGGAACCATGCCTGGTGCATAGAAAACACTGAGCAAATGTCACCTAGTGTATGACCCTGGTGCAGCTTGTGAGTTTGTGTGTATGGTGCAGCTTGTGAGTTTGTGGGTATGGAAGTGGGTCTGGGTCTCCCCATGTGTGTACAAGTGTGCATAGCTGTGAGAGGCAGGGATTGTGAGTGGACAGGTGTCCACAGCAGAACAAGCTGGGTTCTGGCTTCTGCTACACTACCACAGGCCCCTTCCAGCCTCTGGGCCTCAGTTTCCCCAATGTGTCATGTGAACAATCATAATGTGGGTATAATTTGAGTGGATGTCTGACCCTCAGCCATTTCAATGGCAGGCCCAAAGGTATGACTCCGTGGGTGTGCAGGGAGCCAGGGACGGGAACTCTCGGGGCTCAATTTCAGAAAGCATTTTCTTTTCTTTTTCATTTTTGTTTTTTTGAGATGGAGTCTTGCTCGGTCACCCAGCCTGGAGTGCAGTAGCATGATCTCAGATCACTGCAACCTCTACCTCCCAGGTTCAAGCGATTCTCCTGCCTCAACCTCCCCAGTAGCTGGGATTACAGGTACGAACCACCATGCCTGGCTAATTTTTTTTTTTTTTTTAGTAGAAATGGGGTTTGACCATGTTGGCCAGCCTGTTCTGAAACTCCCGACCTCAGGTGATCCATCCACCTCCACCTCCCAAAGTGCTGGGATTACAAACATGAGCCACCGAGCCCAGCCTCAGAAAACATTTTCTGATAGGAGGAGGTGCTGGGCACACAGCAGCAGGGACAGTGACGGGGAGAGAGTTCCCTGCTTGGGGACAGGCTGTGCACGTGCCTGGGTATCTGTGTGTGCGCCCATCTGTGTGAGGGCTCACGTGTGCACAGGGTATGCGGCCTGGACAGGAGCCTGTGTGGGTGTGTGCTCCGGCATGTAAATGTGCAGGGCATATGAGTGAAGAGAAAGAAAAGTGCATGTGTGTGTAGAGCCGAAGGGATGGGTCTTTGTGCCCGTGTATGCCATCTACACAGGTACATGTACAGGCGTGCAGCTGTGGGGACATGGGGGGTGCAAGGCAGGCTAGGCTGCCCCAGACCAGGTGGTACCTGTGCCGGTGAATGAGGGCATTGAAGGCCAATCCGTCCCGCCAGCTGGTGGTGAAATTCTGGATGTTTACCTCAGGGTAGCTGGAAGTGTGAAGGGAGAAACAGAGGCAGAGATGGGGAGAGTCAGGATGGAAGAGGGAGGGAAAAAGGCAGAGGGAGATCGAATGACAGGGAAGGAAGGTGAGAGAGAGGGTAGAACATACATAGATGGAGGGGTGGGTTGGTGGGTGGGTAGAAAAGAGAAAGGTAGATACATAGATGACAGACAGATAGATTGATAGATGATAGATAATAGATGGACAGATGATTGATAGATAACAGATAGATGAACAGATGATAGATAGTAATAGATAGATGGACAGATGATAGATAAATATAGATAGTAATAGATGAACAGAAGATAGATAGATATAGATAGATACATGGACAGATGATAAATAGATATAGATAGATACATGGACAGATGATAGATAGCAGGAGACACAGGAAAGGAGAGAAAAAGAGAAGCAAAGGAAAGGAGAAGAGCAGGCAGGAGAGAGGGAGGAAGGAGAGAGAGAACAATACAGGGAGAGAGCAAGATGTAGGCAGAGACAGGGAGAGAAATGAGAGGAGGGAGAAAGACAGACATGAAGGTAGAGAAAAGGGAAGGAGAGGAGGAGAGGTAAGTGCAAGGAAAAGCAGACACACGGCAGACAAACATGCAGAAACAGAGGCCAAAAGTCTCCACAGTCTCCCTTGCAAGGCAGACAGACGGCCCAGAAGGATGAGTCAGAGAAGCCCACCTCCCTCCCATACCCACCCTCCTTCCTTTCTCCCAGGGGCTGCTCTCCAGAGGGCACTTGAGTTTCATGTCTTACTGCTCCCTGCAGGGTAGAGAGTTGGGGGCCCAAGGGAACATGCCCAGCAGAGCCTGCACCCCACCCCGCCACCAGCTCAGCCACACTGAAGGGACTCAGGACTTTGAACTTTCTTGTGTATGCCCTGTGAGGCAGAAGGGTGACACTCACAGGGGAAGAGGGTGGCCAGAGCTTGGACATAGCGCTAAGGTCCACATAGGTGACTGTGAGATCTCTTGAAGTATAGGATGAAATAGGGTGGGGGACAGAGAGAAGGGAGCAAGGTAGGGACAGTCTATCTCTTTCCAGCATTGATGTCTGAAGAGACCAGGAGTTCTATTTTTATTTATTTATTTATTTATTTATTTATTTATTTTCAAGACAGGCAGTAGCCCAGGCTGGAGTGTAGTGGCATGATCATAGCTCACTGCAGCCTTGAACTCCTGGACTCAAACAATCCTCCCATCCTAGCATTCTGAGAAGCTAGGACTATAGGCATGTGCTACCACACCTGGCTGACTAAAAATAAAAAGCTTTTTGTAGAGATGGGGTCTTGCTATGTTGCCCAGGCTGGTCTCAAATCCCTAGCCTCAAGTAATCCTCCCACCTCATTCTCCCAAAGTGACAGGCATGAGACGCTGCGCCCAGTGAGGCCGAGAGGTATACATTTGAAATTGGGTGGGGTGCAGTGGTCTCAGTCACTTGGGAGGCTGAGGAGGGAGGATCACTGGAACCTAGGTCAAGGTTGCAGTGAGTTATGATCACGCCACTGCACTCCAGCTTAGGTGACGGAGCCAGATCCTGTCTCTAAGTAAACAAATAAATTTGAACCTGGCCTTCCAGCATGTTAGGAACGATTATTTGTCAAGGCTGGAGGAGTAGATATATTTTATTTATCAGTTGAAGATGTAACATTTTGACCCTCAGGACATGGGATGCCCCTTAAGCTCTTGTCTGGGAAGGAACTGCAGAGGTTAGGGGACCACTTGCCTAAGCTCCTAAGTAAGGTGGTGGGGGTGCTTACCCGGCTGTCTTCATCTGACACCACAAGAGCAGAGCATCCTTGGCTGAGCGCGTCTCCCTGTTGTCCTCAGTCTCAATTTTGATGACTTGAATCTGTGAAGACACACAAAAAAATTGGCTACCAGAGCTTGGAGAGCTTGAGGCTTGGAGACTCCCCACCTCCAACCCCGCTCACCATCTGCTACTAGAGATGGTGGCAGGTGACAGGGGAGTGTGAGGATAAGTTCTGGAGTGGGCCAGGATAGCTACAATTAGTGGAGCAGTTCGACTCAGGTTTCAGTTTCCGAGGAAGCCTCCAAACTGAGCACCCGGGCACCTTCCTTGTCTGAGACACCGCCCTCTCCTGCCTAGGCTAGAGCAGTGGCCCTCATGCTGACCTCCCCACTTCTGCATCCACAGTCTGTTCCCCACATGACAGACAGAGGGACCCTGTGAACACTCAGATCAGATCCTCGCTCCTCTTTTCAACACCCTCTGTAGCTCTATTTCATTGGAGGTAAAAGATGTCCCCATAATCTCCCTTCATTAAGTTGATGACCTCATCTTCAACAGCTCACTCCACTCCACACCTGCTGGCCTCTTCCCTGAATTACCAGCATCCTCCGTCCTTGGTGCTTTAGCACAGCCTCCTTCAGGTCTTTACTCAAATGTGACCTTCTCCGTGAGGCCTTCACTGACCACTTGATTTCAAATCTCATCACACACCCGAATTTCCTATCCCCTTCCCTGTTTTATTATCTTCTCAGCATTTATCACCACCTACATATTTTATCTTTTCTTTTCTTTTTTTTTTCCACCTATCTGGGCTTCCATTTCCCCACTGGTAAAATGGGATAATAACTTGTATCTAATTTATGGGGTTGCTGTGTGTATTAAACGTCGAGTGTTTAGAACAGTGTTTGGAACAGGGTCGATACAAAACGATGGTCGTGACGGTGGTGATCGTGACAATTATGTTTATCATTATTTTCATCCCTACGACCTGGAATAGGGTTCCTGGAGCATATTAGGATATTATTTGAAGGAATGAATGAATGGGTAAATGGTGTGGAACGTCTTTTTTTTTTTTGAGTCGCAGTCTCACTCTGGAGTCCAGTGGCGCTATCTCGGCTCACTGCAAATTCCGCCTCCCAGGGTCAAGCGATTCTCCTGCCACAGCCTCCTGAGTAGCTGGGATTACAGGCGCCCGCCATCATGCCCAGCTAATTTTTTGTATTTTTAGTAGAGACGGAGATTCACCATCTCAGCCAGGATGATCTCGATCTCTTGACCTTGTGATCCGCCCGCCTCGGCCTCCCAAAGTGCTGGGATTACAGGCGGGCGCCACTGTGAGCTGCCGGGGAATGCCTTTTTAAGTCCCACCCTTGCGGGGGCTTGGCAGGGGTCACCCAAGGGTCACCTGGAAGCGCAGGATGATGGTCCAGACCAGCCCCAGCGTCAGCCGGTGATTCCCATCCACTATGTCATGCGAGCCCACGTTCTCCAGGTGCACGCGCTGCTCCTTCAGAAACTGCAGCGCCTTGTCCACGTTCTCCAGTGAGTGGATCCGCATGCGGCCGCGCGTGGGCCTGGGCTAGGGCGACAGGGGCGTTGGGCGATCGGGGGTTTGGACAGACAGGAGCATGGCGCCCTCGGCCCCGCCCCTTCCAAAGAAGCCCGCCTCCCATGGCCACGCCCCCTGCGTATCCAGGAGGTGGCCACCCTCCTCCTGTTTTATCCAAGACGCTGGACACAATCCTTCTAAAGAAGCCCTGCCCTTGCCCATAATCAGACCCTTTCAAGAGTCACATCCCTTCAAGGCTTACTCACATCCCTGGCTTTGCCCCTTCCACCGGCGCCCCACTTCCAACCTGACAACCACGCCCCCTCATCATGAAGCCCCGCCCTCCTAGCCACGGCCACAGCCCTGGTCCTGACGTTGGATCCCTCTCTCTTCCACTTACGTTTTGCCACTAATCCCATGGCCGCCCGGGAGCAGTGGCTGATGCCTGTAATCTCAGCACTTTGGGAGGCTGAGGCGGGTGGATAACGAGGCGCAGCCTGGCCAACATGGTGAAACACTGTCTCTACTACAAATACAAAAATTAGGGCCGGGCGCGGTGGCTCACGCCTGTAATCACAGCACTTTGGGAGGACGAGGAGGGTGGATCACGAGGTCAGGAGCTCGAGACCATCCTGGCCAACATGGTGAAACTCCTGTCTCTACTAAAACACAAAAAATTAGCCAGGCGTGGTGGCGCGCGCCTGTATTTCCAGCTACTCAGGTGCCTGTGGCAGGAGAATCGCTGGAACCCGGGAGGCGGAGGTTGCAGTGAGCCGAGATCGCGCCACTGCACTCCAGCCTGGCGACAGAGCAAGACTCGCTCTTAAAATAAAATAAAATGAAAATACAAAAATTAACGGGGAGTGGTAGCGCGCTTCTGCAACCCCAGCTACTCAGGAGGCAGAGGCAGGAGAATCCTTTGAACCCGGGAAGCGGAGGCTGCAGTTGAGCCGAGATCGCGCCACTGCACTCTAGTCTGGATGAGGGAGCGAGACTTCGTCTCAAAAAAAGAAAAGAAAAAAAAAATCCTGCGTCACACCTCACTGCGTCCCTTTCGGGTCCCTATCTAGAGCCACGCCTATTCCAATCAAGTTCCGCCCTGCCCCAGTGCTCTTCCCTAGTTCATAGCTCAATTCCTCCCAACAGCGTTTGTTCCTATTCTTTTTTTTGAGTTTTGTTGTTGTTGTTGTCTTTGAGACAGAGTCTCATTCTATCGCCCAGGCTGGAGTGCAGTCGCGCGATCTTGGCTCACTGCAATCTCTGCCTCCTGGATTCAAGCGATTCTTCGGCCTCAGTCTTCCGAGTAGCTGGGACTACAGGTGCCCATCACCACATCCGGCTAATGCTTTTTTTATTTTTAATTATTATTATTATTATTTTTTGAGACGGCGTCGTGCCACAGTGCTCGGGTTTATTTATTCATTATTTATTTATTTATTTTTGAGACTGCAGGACGTCTGCAGGACGCGGTGGCTCATGCCAGTAATCTCAGCACTTTGGGAGGCTGAGGCTGGAGGATCGCTTTAGTCCAGGAATTCTAGATCAGCCTGGGCAACATAGTGAGGCCTCATCTATTTAAAAAAAAAAAAAAAAAAAAAAAAAAAAAAAAATTGGCCGGGCCCTGTGGCTCATGCCTGTAATCCTAGCACTTTGGGAGGCCAGGGTAGGTGGATCACCTGAGGTCAGGAGTTCAAGACCAGCCTGGCCATCATGGTGAAACCCCATCCTAAAAAAAATAAAAATAAAAAATTAAGAAAAAAGACAGAGAGACAGTCTTGCTTTGTCACCCAGGCTGGAGAGTAGTGGTGCAATCATGGAACACTGCCGCCTCGACTTCCCGGGCTCAAGAGATCCTCTCGCCTCAACCTCCTGGGTACTTGGGACTACAGGCTCGCGCCACCACGCCTGGCTAATAATAATAATAATAAACAACATAGAGGCGGGGATGTCATTGGGTTGCCCAGGCTGGTCTGAAACTCCTGGGCTTAAGTGTTCCTGCCGCCTTGGCCCCCCAAAGTGCTGGGATTACAGGGATGAACCACCGCGCCGGGCTGTTCCTATTCTACAGCCATGCCTTTCACAAGTCCCTGAGATCCAGGCTCCAGTCCTTTAAAGAATCTCTACCCAATGAGAATCCCACAATTTTAGATGAAATCCCATTCAAGCCCAGATACACAGCCCTAGCTCATACAACAAGTCACACCCCAGAACACCGTCTGCGTCCCTAGACACCCACGACCTAGGTCTCACCCTACCGATGAACTCTGCCCGCTAGCCTAAAGCCCCTCAACTTCATCCACTACCCACTCCCAACCGCAACAAAGTTCTGCCCCCGTTTTATAGCCATGCCCTTGCTAGCCCATAACCCAGGCCAGACCCTTCTAACAAAGCTTCTACCTTCTCCAATGGCCCCGCCCCTTGCAGCAGAGCCCCGCCCCTGCTGCCGAAGCCCCGCCTTGCAACCGTAGCTGGCGGGTCATCAGCTTCGGTTTCAGCCAAGCGCCCAGGCTCCCCACAACCAAGCTCCGCCCCTGCGCCACAGCCCCATACAGCCGAGTACAGGGACCTCTTACCCACAGGGCCCTTCTACTTCTAAGCACGCTCCATTCGCCCATGAGCCAGGCCCCTGCTTGCAGTTCAGCCCTTCCAGAAAAGCCCAAACCCCAGCCTGAGACCCCAGGGAGGACCCCTACCCCAGCCCTTCATGAAGGCCCCCTCACCAGCTGCTCCCCAGACAGCACTTCCAGGAGCCTTGTGAGCACGAAGCCGTCCCGGAGGTCCACGTAGAGGTCCCCGATGTGGCAGCCCACACGGGCGAGGTGCGAATTCACCCATTTGGTGAAGGTTTTCTTCTGCACAGCTTCCCGCTCATCTGGAGGACAGGCCCTGATGAGCCCCCAGGCGCTTCCACCTTCATCCCAGCCCTCCGCCAACCAAGCCTGCTCAAGCCCAGCTCTCTGCAAGAGTCCAGCCTCACAGGTGGATCACTTGAGGTAGGAGTTCGAGACCAGCCTGGCCAACATGGTGAAATCCCATCTCTACTAAAAATACAAAAGTAGCCGGACATGCTGTCGGATGGCCATAATCCCAGCTACTGGGAGGCTAAAGCAGGAGAATTGCTTGAACCAGAGAGGTGGAGACTGCAGTGAGCCAAGATCTTGCCAGTGCACTGCGGCCTGGGCGACAGAGCAAGACTCATCTCAAAAAAAAAGAGAGAGAGTCAGCCAGGCTCTGTGGCTCACGCCTGTAATCCCAGAACTTTGGGAGGACAAGGCAGGCGGATCACGAGGTCAGGAGTTCGAGACCAGCCTGGCCAATATGGTGAAACCCTGTCTCTACTAAAAATACACACACACAAAAATAAGTGTGGTGGTGCATGCCCGTAATCCCAGCTACTTGGGAGGCTAAGGCAGGAGAATTGCTTGAACCCTGAGGCGGAGGTTGCAGTGAGCTGAGATCACACCACTGTACTCCAGCCTGGGTGACAGAGTGAGACTCAGTCTCAAAAAAAAGAGTCCTAGCAGCCACGCCTCTTCCTACCTGGGATGCCTTCCTCTACCCTCTGCCACCCACCTGGTGACAACCTTCCTGTCCTTTGAAGATTTCCTGAGCTGTCACTTGCACAGGAAGCCTTCCCTGCTCATGACCCCACTTGGCTCTAGTCATTCATTAATTCAGTAAGTATTTGAACGTGCACTCTGTGCCTGTTCAAGGCTCTGTGAATACAGACAGGGACCCTCACAGAGCTCAGTTCAGTGGGGACACAGATAAATACAGCCATGGCCTCGGCCTCCCCAAGTGCTGGGATTACAGGCATGAGCCACCGCACCTGGCCTTCAGGAACTGTCAAACTGTTTTCCAAAGTAGCTGCACCACAGCCCAGGCGTGGTGGCTCATGCCTGTAATTGCAGCACTTGGGGAGGCTGAGGCGGGCGGATTGCTGGAGTTCAGCAGTTTAAGACCTGCCTGGGCAACATGGTGAGGACTCTGTCTCTACAAAAAATTAGCCAAGCAGGGTGGCATGCACCTGTAGTCCCAGCTACTTGAGTGGCTGAGGCCAGAGGACTGCTTAAGCTCGGGAGATGGAGGCTGCAGTGACCTGTGCTCAAGCCACTGCACCCAGCAAGAGGGACAGCCAGACCCTGTCTCAAAAAAAAAAAAAGTTGCTGCACCATCATTTCACCTTCCCACCAGCAATGTGTGACAGTTCCAAATCCTCGCCAACACTTGCTATTTCCCACCCCCTCCTTTTATTTTCTGGAGATGGGGGTCTCACTCTGTTGCCCAGGCTGACGTGCAGTGGTGCGATCTCAGCTCATTGCAACCTCTGCCTCCTAGGCTCAGGTGATCCTCCCATCTCAGCCTCCCAAGTAGCTGGGACCACAGGAGTATGCCAACAGGCCAGGCTAATTTTTGCATTTGGTGTAGAGACAGGGGTCTCACTATGTTGCCCAGGCTGGTCCCAAACTCCTGGGCTCAATCGATCCACCCACCTCGGCCTCCCAAAGTGCTGGGATTACAGGTGTGAGCCATCGCGCTTGGTCTTTTCCCCCTACTTTTTTTTTTTGTTTTACTATGACCATCCTAGTGGATGTGAAGTGTTATCTCACTGTGGTTTCCTTTTGCACGTCCCTTCTGGCTAATGATGTTGAGAATCTTTTCATGCTCTTATCAAACAGTTGTATATCTTTGGAGAAATGTCTATTCAAATCCTTTGGACATTTTTTAGTAGAATTACTGTTTTTTTTTTTTTTTGAGTCACAATCTCGCTCTGTTGCCCAGGCTAGAATGCAGTGCCACGACCATGGCTCACTGCGGCCTCGACCTCTCGGGTTTATGCAGTCCTCCCACCTCAGCCTCCTGAGTAGCTGGGGTTACAGGCACATGCCACCATGCCCGGCTGATTTTTTTGTTTTTATTTTTGGAGAGACAAGGGTCTCGGGATGTTACCCAGTCTGGTCTCAACCTTCTGTGCTCAAGCAATCCTCCCACCTAGGCTTCCCAAAGTGCTGAGATTACAAACTCGAGCCACCACACCCAGCCAGTTACATTTCTTTCTTCCTTCCTTTTTTTTTTTTGAGAAGGGGTCTTGCTCTGTTCCCCAGGCTGGAGTGCAGTGGCATTGGCTCACTGCAACCTCTGCCTCCCAGGTTCAAGTGATTCTTCTGCCTCAGCCTCCTGAGTAGCTGGGATTACAGGTACATGCCACCATGCCCAGCTAATTTTTGTATTTTTAGTAGAGACAGGGTTTCATCATGTTGGTCAGGCTGGTCTCAAACTCCTGACCTCATGATCCACCCGCAATGGCCTCCCAAAGTGCTGGGATTACAGGTGTGAGCCACTGTGCCCAGCCATCTTTTTATCTATTTTTGTGACTTCCTATGAATCTGCAATTATTTCATAATTTAAAGTTTTAAAAAGATCGGGCACAGTGGCTCACACCTGTAATCCTAGCACTTTGAGAGGCCGAGGCAGGTGGATTGCCTGAGCTTAGGAGTTAAAGACCGGCCTAGGCAACTTGGCGAAACCCTGTCTGTACTAAAAATACAAAAAACTAGCACGACTTGATGGTGCACACCTGTAATCTCTGCTACTCAGGAGGCTGAGGTATGAGAATCGCATGAACCCAGGAGAAGGAGGTTGCAGTGAACTGAGATCGTGTCACTGCAATCTAGCCTGGGCTACAGAGCAAGACTCTGCCTCCAATAAATAAATAAATAATAAAGTTTAGGTTGGGCGTGGTGGCTCACACCTGTAATCCTAGCATTTTGGGAGGCTGAAGCGGGTGGATCACTTGAGGTCAGGTGTTTGAGATCAGCCTAGCCAACATGCCGAAAACCCATCTCTACTAAAAATACAAAAATTAGCCAGGTATGGTGGTGGGCACCTATAATCCCAGCTACTCAGGAAACTGAGGCAGGAGAATTCTTTGAACCCAGGAGGCAGAGGTTGCAGTGAGTGGAGATCGTGCACTGCACTCCAGCCTGGGTGACAGAGCGAGACTCCATCTCAAAAAAAATAAGTAAATAAAATAAATAAAGTTTAAAAAATAAAAAGAAAATTGCTCCTTGGACTTCCTCTTTCTTCCCCCGACTCCCATAAACTAGAAAAGCAAGGTCAAGGTCTGCAGAACACAAAATGAAATTAACCTGGAATCTACACTGACCACTCTGAGCTAAGTCTTCCTACCAACTGGGTTGCTCATTTCAAGGTTATCTAGGAGGGAGAAATAGCTTCTCCATTAAGCCACACTACTGTTAAGTCAATTTATTGGCAGCTTAGCCTACAGTTACTGTTAGAATTTCATTACTAAATAATAGTACTCATATTATGGTTTCCTTTTTTTTTTTTTTTTTTTTTCGAGACGGAATCTCACTCTGTTGCCCAGGCTGGAGTGCAGTGGCATGATCTTGGCTCATTGCAGCCTCTGCCTCCCGGGTTCAAGCGATTCTCCTGCCTCAGCTTCCCAAGTAGCTGGGACTACAGGTGCATGCCACCACGCTGGGCTAATTTTTTGTATTTTTAATAGAGACAGAGTTTCACCGTGTTAGCCAGGATGGTCTTGATCTCCTGACCTCATGATCTGCCCGTCTCAGCCTCCCAAAGTCCTGGGATTACAGGTGTGAGCCACCTTGCCCTGCCAAGTTTCCTATTAATTCAGGAATAAAGATGTGTATTTCCAGTCCATTTCCCCTTTAACCATTTGAAATCTCTAAATAATTTTATAAAATCTGCCTTTTGTAACATTATCAATAGTGGGGTGGAGGGCAGAGGTGATGGGTACAAAATACAGAAAGAATGAATAAGATCTAGTATTTGATATCAACACAACAGGGTGATTATATTCAATAATAATTGAATTGAATTTTTTTCTTTTTATTTTCCTTTTTTTTTTTTAATACAGGATCTGCCCTGTATCAAATCCAGGCTGGAGTGCAATGGTGTGAGATTATGGCTCACTGCAACCTCTGCCTCCTGGGCTCAAGCCATCCTTCCACCTCAGCCTTGCAAATAGCTGGGACTACAGGCATGTGGAACCATGCCTGGCTAATTTTTGTATTTTCAGTGGTCAGAGTTTAGCCATATTGCCCAGGCTTGTCTCAAACTCCTGGACTCAAGTGATCCACCCGCCTCAGCTTCCCAAGTGCTGGGATTATAGGCATGAGCTACTGTGCCTGGCGAAACGGTACATTTTAAAATAACTAAAAGAGTATAATTGGATTGTCTGCAACACAAAAGTATCCCATAAATATATATACCTATTCTGTACCCATTAAAATTAAAAACACAATTTTAAAAAAGTATTGCTTCTTACTCTAGCAGTAGAAAATACACATTTAGTTATCTGTATTTTTTTAACTTCAAATTGCTCCTCGAATGTGTACCTCAAATTTGAAAGCAAATGTGCAAATATGAACAGCAAATACAAAGGAAATATCTTGTTTGTGTGAATGTGGGTTCTGTGCTGTTTAGATAAGCTGAAACCCTACGTGAATACCTGAGCATCAGTCGCACCTGAGAAAGTGATGGCAGAAACGAAGCTAAATTGAGGCTTTGCTCCTTTGCTTTCTAACGGATGATGCCCACACCACATCGAAGATTTTGGCTAATTCTGAAGCCTAAGTGAAATTTTAGTACATCCCCAAAGTGAAGACAACTGGGTTCTGTCCTGTCTCTACTTAATAACTGGGCAGTAATTTTTGTATTTTTAGTGGAGACGGGGTTTCACCATGTTGGCCAGGCTGGTCTTAAACTCCTGACCTCAGGTGATCTGCCCGCCTTGGCTTCCCAAAGTGCTAGGATTACAGGCATGAGCCACCACACCCAGCCTTTGAGATATATTTGGTTGCACCCCCCACTGCATTTTATAAAAATGTAAATCAGTTATCAACATTTTAAAATAAGAAGATTTTGTCTTTAAAAAATTTAGATTTTGGCTGGGTGCGGTGGTTCACGCCTGTAATCCCAGCACTTTGGGAGGCCGAGACACGCGGATCACCTGAGGTCGGGAGTTCAAGACCAGCCTGACCAACGTGGAGAAACTCCATCTCTACTAAAAATACAAAATTAGCCGGGCAGGGTGGTGCATGCCTGTAATCCCAGCTACACAGAGGCTGAGGCAGGAGAATCACTTGAATCCGGGAAGCAGAGTTTGCGGTGAGCCAACATTGAGCCATTGCACTCCAGCCTGGGCAACAAGAGCAAAACTCCATCTCAAAAAAAAAAAATTAGATTTTTGATTTCTCATGAAATAGCACATGATATGGCAACCTTGGACCTCCATTCCTGCCAGGCTGCCACCCATCACAGGGGCTGTGTGGCCGCTGCCCGCTTATGGGAGGTCCCAGCTCTCTCAGCGTATGTGGCCCATCTGGTCTCAGTGGGCATTTCAGTTCTCGACTCTTGCTCCATGCTAACAAGACTGTAGTCAGGAATGGAAAAATCAGGCCAGACATGGTGGCTCATCCCTGTAATCCCAGCACCTTGGGAGGCCAAGGCAGGAGGATTGCTTGAGGCCAGGAGTTCCACATCAGCCTTGACAACATAGTGACACCCCATTTCTATAAAAAATTAAAAATTAGGCCGGGTGTGGTGGCTCACACCTGTAATCCCAGCACTTTGGAGGCTGAGGTGGGTGGATCACCTGAGGTCAGGAGTTTGAGACCAGCCTGGCCAACATGGTGAAAACCTGTCTCTACTAAAAATACAAAAGTTAGCCAGGTATGGTGGTGGGCACCTGTAATCCCAGCTACTCGGGAGGCCGAGGCAGGAGAATCACTAGAACCTGGGAGGCAGGGGTTGCAGTGAGCTCAGATGGTGCCACTGCATGCCAGCCTGGGAAACAAGAGTAAAACTCAGTCTCAAAAAAAAAAAAAATTAAAAATTACCCAGGCATGGTGGTCTGTGCCTATAGTCTTAGCTACTCAGGAGGCTGAAATGATAGAATCCCTTGAACCCAGGAGGCTGAGACTTCAGTGAGCTATTGTTGTAACACTACACTTCAACCTGGGGGACAGAGTGAAATCCTGTCTCAAAAGCAAAAAATCTGAGGGTAACGTCCTTTATGAAGTTGCCATTCAGATGGTCCAGGATCTCTCTCTTTCTTTTCTTTTCTCTTCTTTCTTTCTTTTTCTTTCTGTTTCTCTCTTTCTTTCTTTCTTGAGACAGTGCCTCACTGTCACCCAGGCTCTGGAGTGTAGTGGCATGATCATGGCTCAGTGCAGCCTCAACCTGCCTGGGCTCAGGTTATTCTTCCACCTCAACCTCCCCAGTAGTTGGGACTATAAGTGCATGTCACCACACTTGGCTAATTTTTGTATTTTTGGTAGAGACAGGATCTTGCCGTGTTGCCCAGGCTGGTATCAAACTCCTGGGCTCAAGCAATCCTCCTGCCTCAGCCTCCCAAAGTGCCGGGATTACAGGTGTGAGCCACCACACCCACCCCAGGATCAGTTTCTATTCACTTTCTCTGGGTATCATCAAAATGAAATCACAAAACAAAAAATATTGTCATGGGGCTGGGCATGGTGGCTCACTCCTGTTATCCCAGCACTTTGGGAAGCCGAGGCAGGCAGATCACTTGAGGTCAGGAGTTTGAGACCAGCTGGCCAACATGGCGAAATCTTCTACCAAAAAATACAAAAATTAGCTGTGCGTGGTGGCGCACTCCTGTAATCCCAGCTACTCGGAAGTCCGAGGTAGGAGAATCACTTGTGCCTGGGAGGTGGAGGTTGCACTGAGCTGAGATTGCGCCACTGCCCTCCAGCCTGGATGACAGAGCAAGCCTCCGCCTCCTCCCCCCTCCAAAAAAAATCTCAGAGTGCTGCTCTGACCTGAGATGACACTGAATGCTGACCATGCTGGTGTGTTTATTGTGCGGGGGTCCTCTGTTTCCCCCTCTGGGGCCACCCTCCACTCCTCTTCCCCGTGCTGTGGTGGGCTCAGGGAGGCTAGCCAGTGTGGACCATATGAATGGCCTCCTCAGCCCTCAGAGCCCCTTAGACTTCCAGCTGGGTTTGGCCAGAAGGAGATCAGAGGAGAGAGAAGGGGTCAAGGGCTTTGTTTCTTCCTGCTCCCTCCCTCCCTGCCTGACCTGCTCCTGGCAGTGACCGGTTCCTTTCCTACATCCCCAGCTCCTGCTGATGACGGCTCTCTCCTCTCTCACTGCTCCCTCCTGTGCTCCAATCGCTGGGGGTCTCCACTGCACTTGTAGGTTCCCTTAGCCCCGCCTACCCCTATGTAAATATCCCTTCATTAAACTCGCCCCAACTTTACCCCTTGTGGGGTGCCATCTGCTTCCTGCCAGGACCGTAGCTGACACATACATTTGGAGTGTCAAGACTCCTGGCCAGGCTGGGCGTGGTGACTTACACCTGTAATCTGAGCATTTTGGGAGGTCAAGGTGGGAGGATCACTTGAGCCCAGGAGTTTGAGACCAGACTGGGCAACATAGTGAGACCCCTGTCTCTAAAAAACAAAAAAAAAAATTAAAAATAGCCAGGCATGGTGGTGTGCAGCTGGAGTGCCAGTTGCTCAGAAGGCTGAGGTGGGAGGATTGCTTAAGCTTGGGAGTTTGAGGCTGCAGTGAGCCGTGGTCACACCACTGCACTACAGCCTGGGCAAGAGAAGGAGACCTGACTCAAAACAAACAAACAAACATAAACACTCCAGGCCAAATGACAGTTTTCCTATGTCTGCTATTGTGCTTATATTGAGTTCTTTTTTCTTTTCTTTTTGATACTGTCCCCCTCTGTCACCCAGGCAGTAGTGCAGGGGCACAATCACAGCTCACAGCAGCCTCGACCTCCTAGGCTCAAGGGACACTCCCCGAAGGGGACTCCAAGTGTGCGCCACCACAGCTGGCTATGTTTTTCATTTTTACTTTTTGCAATGATGAGGGTCTTGTTATGTCGTCCAGGCTAATCTCAAACTTCTGGGCTCAAATGATTCTCCCACCCTTAGCCTCCCAAGTAGCTGAGACTATAGGCAAGTGCTCTTATGCCCAGCTTTTTACCATGTATTCATTCTTCTCCCATAACAATCACAGATGAAACACATTTCCTTAGGATAAGACTTTAACTTGGCCGGATGCAGTGGTTCATTATGGGCCTGTAATCTCAGCAAATTGGGAGGCCAAGGTAGAAGGACTGCTGAGCCCAAGAGTTCGAGCCCAGGGGAGATCCCCGTCTCTACAAAAATACAGAAATTAGCCAGGCATGGTGGGGTGCGCCTGTGGTCCCTGCTGCATGCTTGCCAGTACCTGTAGTACTGGAGAGGATGAGGTGAAAGGATGACTTGAGGTCAGGAGCTGGAGGTTGCAGTGAGCTGAGATCACAACACTGCACTCCAGCCTGAGCAATAGAGCAAGACCCTGTCTTAAAAATAAACAAATAGGCCAGGCACAGTTGCTCATGCCTGTAATTCCAGAACTTTGGGAGACCGAGGTGGGTGGATCACCCAAGGTCAGGAGTTTGAGACCAGCCTGGCCAACATGGTGAAACCCCATCTCTACTAAAATTACAAAAATTAGCCAGGTGTGGTGGTGTGCACCTGTAATCCCAGCTACTCGGGAGGCTGAGGCAGGAGAATGGTTTGAACCCGGAGGCAGAGGTTGCAGTGAGCCAAGATCGTGCCACTGCACTCCAGCCTAGGTGACAGAGCAAGACTCTGTCTCAAAAAAAAAAAAAAAAAGGCCAGGCGTGGTGGCTCACGCCTGTAATCCTAGCACTTTGGGAAGCCGAGGTGAGTGGATCACCTGAGGTCAGGAGTTCAAGACCAGCCTGGCCAACATGGTGAAACCCCATCTTTAAAAAAGAAAAAGCAAGGAATGCAATCTGGAACATGAAAAAACTGTATGAGTTAGCAATACCTGCATGCAGAAACCCATAGATAAGTGGCTCTCAGATTTATGACAAAATGACACTGCAGTTCAGTAGGGGAAGGATAAATTAATGGAGCTGAGTCAACAGGACATCTGTTTGGGCAAAGAAAGCAAAGTGACCTGCACTGTACACAGTAATACATACAAATAAATTTCATTCAGCTTACAAATCTTAATGTAAAAGGACCAAAATAAGGCTTTTAGGCCAGGCACAGTGGCTCACGCCTATAATCCCAGCACTTCGGGAGGCCGAGGCGGGGGGATCACTTGAAGTCAAGAGTTTCAGACAAGCCTGGGCAATATGGCGAAACCCTGTCTCTACTAAAAATACAAAAGTTAGCCGGGCATGGTGGCCCATGCCTGTGATCCCAGTTCCTCAGGTTGAGGCTGCAGTGATCAGAGCCTGAGCCACTGCACTCTAGCCTGGACAACAGAGTGAGATCCTGGAGAGAGAGCGAGACAGAGAGAGAGAGAGGAAGGAAGGAAGGAAAAATCTGTTCATCAAAGGTCCCATTAAGCCAGTGAAAAGATAAGCCACAGAGTAGGTGAAAACATTCACAACATATATGTCTGCCTAAGTACTTGTATTCCCGCAAAACCATCAGAAAGAGGCAGACAAATTAATGAGGGAATGGGTAAAAGACGTGAGACTGGGCAGGGTGGCTCATGCCTGTAATCCCAGCAATTTGGAAGGTTCGAAACCAGCCTGACCAACATGGTGAAACCCTGTCTCTACTAAAAATACAAAAAGTAGCCAGCTGTGGTGGCACACACCTGTAATTCCAGCTACTCAGGAGGCTGAGGCAAGAGAATCACCTGAACCCAGGAGGCGGAGATTGCAGTGAGCCAAGATCGCGCCATTGTGCCCCAGCCTGGGGCAAGACTCCGTCTCAAAAAAAAAACAAAGATATACCCTTACTCTATGAATGGACAGCTTCACTCCTGGGTGGGTGTAAACTACCGGAAACAAGTGCTTATGCCCACCAAAAATATGAACTAGAAACTCAAGAACACCACCATTTACTTTATGTATGTACGTATGTATTTAAGACAGAGTCTCACTCTGTCACCCAGGCTAGAGTCCAGTGGCACGATCTCAGCTCACTGCAACTTCCACCTCCCGGGTTCAAGCAATTCTCCCGCCTCAGCATCCCGAGTATCTGGGATTACAGGCACGCACCACCATACTCAGCAAACTTTTCTGGATTTCTAGTAGAGATGGGGGTCTCACTATATTGCCCAGGCTGGTCTTGAACTCCTGGCCTCAAGTAATCTGCCTGCCTCGTCCTCCCAATGTGCTGGGATTACAGGTGTGAGCCACTGCACCTGGCCCAACACCGCCAATTATGGTAGCCCCAAACTAGCAGCAATCCAAATGCTCATTGACAGGCAAATGGATAAACAAAGTGTGGTATATTCACACCATGCAACACTATACAGCAAGGAGAAGGACCAACCCACGAGCACAGGGAGACACGGACGAATCTCCCACAAGCATAATGCTGAGTGAATAAAGGCAGACACAGAACAGCACGCGATGCATTCTTCCATTTACATAAAGTTAAAACACCAGCAAATGAAGCTGAGCTGTCAGAAGAGGGTACACCTTTGGACTGTAGTGATAGGGAGGTGGCCTGAGGATGCCTTTCTGGGGCTGTCATATGTCACATTCTGTTTGTTTGCTTTTTAGAGATGGGATCTCATTCTGTTGCCCAGGCTGGAGGGCAGGGGCACCTTCTTAGGTCACTGCAGCCTCGAACTCCTGGGCTCAAGTAATCTTCCCACCTCAGTCTTCTGAGTAGCTAGGACTACAGGCTCACGCCACCACACCCAGCGAATTTTTAAATTTTGTTTTGTGGAGAGATGGGGTCTCTCTATGTTGCCCAGGCTGGTCTTGAACTCCTGGCCTCAAGTGATCAACACCCCTTAGTTTCCCAACACACGCAGATTACAGGCATGAGTCACCACACCCCGTTGTATATTCTGTTGTTGTTGTTGTTTTTTTTTAACAAAATTATAATAGGGAACACTTCACGAATTTGCGTGTCGTCCTTGTGCAGGGGCCATGCTAATCTTCTCTGTATTGTTCCAATTTTAGTATGTGTGCTGCCGAAGCGAGCACTATTCTGTTTTTTAATATGGGTGCTGGTTACAAGAGAGTGCTCATTTGTGGAAATACTGGCATGATTTATCTGCCATTCATGCACGAACCACTTTAATCTAATAATAAAAAGTTAAGTGTGTGTATATATACATGCTTACTCATTAGCAATGCACATTTTGCAAAATATCCCCATGCAAAGGAAAGGATTCACATTAAAACTATCTGAATGGAGTCAGAAGTGGTGGCTTCCCAACAGGAAGGCTGAGGTGGGAGGATTGCTTGGGTCCAGGAGTTCAAGACCAGCCTGGTCAACATGGCAAGACCCCGTCTCTATTTAAAAAACAAAACAAAAACAAGGCCGGGCGCAGTTGCTCACACCAGTAATCCCAGCCCTTTGGGAGGCCGAGGCAGGTGGATCACGAGGTCAAGAAATCGAGACCATCCTGGCCAACATAGTGAAATCCCATCTCTACTAAAATACAAAAATTAGCTGGGTGTGGTGGCACGTGCCTGTAATCCCAGCTACTTGGGAGGCTGAGTCAGGAGAATTGCTTGAACCCGGGAGGTGGAGGTTGCAGTGAGCTGAGATCGCACCACTGCACTCCAGCCTGGTGCCTGGTGAAACATCCAGAATCTGTCTCAAAAACAAAACAAAACAAGCTCAATGGTTGCCTACAGGGGAGACAAAATTGATTTGAGATTTGGGAATAAAAGAGAATTAACAAATACGAGGAGAAAGCCCTCACACAGATCAATGGCAGCTGCAAGCCACGAACTGTGCAGGGTAACTAGGAGAACACATCGAATATGGGTCCAAACAATTTTCTTTCTTTTTTTTGAGACAGAGTCTCGAGAGAGGGAGGTAGAAAAAAAAAAGAGACAGAATCTCGCTCTGTCCCCCAGGCTGGAGTGCAATGGCACGATCTCAGCTCACTGCAACCTCCGCCTCCTGGGTTCACGAGATTCTCCTGCCTCAGCCTCCCTAGTATCTGGGATTATAGGCACACACCACTGCACCTGGCTAATTTTTTTGTATTTTTTTGTAATTTTAGTAGAGGGGTTTCACTATGTTGGCCAGACTGGTCTCAAACTTCTGATATCGTGATCCACCTGCCTCCATCTCCCAAAGTGCTGGGATTACAGGCACGAGCCACCACGCCCGGCTTGCAATTTTCTTTAATGTTGAAAAAATGGATAGAGACAGGGTCTCACTATGCTGCCCAGGTTGGTCTCAAACTCCTGGGCTCAATTGATGCTCCCATCTCAGCCTCCCACAGTGCTAGGATGGATTACAGGTGACCTGGTAGGTCGAGAACGCAGTGAGCAGTCATCACACCACTGCACTCCAGCCCAGGTAACAGATGGAGAAAACTATATAGGCCAGGCGTGGTGGCTCACGCCTGTAATCCCAGCACTTTGGGAGGCCAAGGCCGGAGGATCACTTGAGTCCAGGAGTTCAAGTTCAGCCTGGGCAACATAGCAAGACCCTGTCTCTACAAAAATAATAAAAATAAGAAAATTAGCCAGGCATGGTGGCACATGCCTGTAGTCTCAGCTACTCTAGAGGCTAAGGTAGGAGGATCACTCAAGCCCAGAAGTTGAAGACTGCAGTGAGCTATGATTGTATCACCACACTCCAGCCTGGGCAGCAGTCTAAATTATAATAATAATAAAAAATTCTAAAGCTGGGAGTGGTGGTACACATCTGTAATCCCAGCTACTCAGAAGGCTGAGCTGAGACCAGGAGTTTGAGACCTGTCTGGACAACATGGAAAGACCCCCTCTCCCCAAAAAACAAACACAAACTGAAAACAAACTCACTTACACTAAAGCAGTAAATTCTAGAATTCTAATTTGATATGTTCCTACCTTTTTAAGATTCTAAGATTCTGAAAGTATGATTGTAAGTTTCAGTCTAGGTTTCTAGATCACACGAAGCTGGCGATCCATCAGTTGAATCTGGTTCATACTTTGTGGCACATACAGATTTCTCTCTTTTTTTTTTTGAGATGGAATTTCACGCTCGTCACCCAAGCTGGAGTACAATGGCACCATCTCGGCGTACTGCAGCCTCTACCTCCCGGGTTCAAGCAATTCTCCTGCCTTAGCCTCCTGAGTAGCTGAGATTACAGACACATGCCACCATGCCCAGCTAATTTTTGTATTTTTAATAGAGACGGGGTTTTGCCATGCTGACAAGGCTGGTCTCAAACTCCTGACCTCTGGTGATCTGCTTGCCTCAGCCTCTTAAAGTGCTGGGATAACAGATGTGAGCCACTGTGTCCAGCCAGATTTCTTATTTTTTTGAGACAGGGTCTCATTCTGTTGCTCAGGCTGGAGTGCAGTGGTGTGATCTCCACTCACTGCAACCTCCGCTTCCTGGGTTCAGGAGATTCTCCCACCTCAGCCTCCCAAATAGCTGGGGCTACAGGTGTGCACCACCACATCTGGCTAATTTTTATATTTTTAGTAGAGATGGGGGTTGCACCACCAGGCTGGTCTTGAACTCCTGGGCTCAAGCGATCCGCTTGCTTTGGTCTCTCAAAGTACTGGGATTACAGGTGTGAGCCATCGTGCCCGGCCCCAGATTTGTTTTAATTGAGAAATTCCAGACAAACATCAGAGCTAGTAACTTTGGGCCTATGTTTCCCGATGGCTGGAGCTAGTGACTGCTCTCCAGTTGACCATGGTCCCCAGTCCACTCACTTTTTTGTGTCACTTGCTTCCCCAGAAGCCTTGGAGTTGGACACCTCTGCTTGATATCTTATAAAGTTCCAAAAAGGCTGGGAGTGGCGGCTCATGCCTATAATCCTAGCACTTTGGGAGGCTGAGGTGGGTGGATCATGAGGTCAGGAGTTCAAGACCAGCCTGGCCAACATGGTGAAACCCTGTCTGTACTAAAAATACAAAATTCAGCCAGGCATAGTGATATGGGGCAGGAGAATCACTTGAACCTGAGAGGCAGAGGTTGCAGTAGCCAACATTGAGCCACTACACTCCAGCCTGGGTGACAGAGTGAGACTCCATCTCAAAAAAAAACTGTTTTTAATTAAAAAATAAAGTTCCAACAGTCTTAGTATCAGAGATCCTGTGATTATAAACTGCTGAGTTACTAAAGTTTTAAAATTCTGAGGGAACTGATTCTGATCTTTGGTTTTAAGAATTCATGATTATGATCATCTATATTTTATGATTCTAGCATATATTTTAACATTCTAGCATATGTTTCTAAGATGTTAAGGTCCGAAGGGTAAAGGTGCTAGGGTGTCATGTTTTAAAGGCTTATGATTATGAAGTTACATATCTTTGAGGCTCCTCAGGATCTCTGTCAGTTTTAATGCTGATGATTAAACACCTCTAAGGTTCCAACCCCTTTGAATACTAAGTATTATGGTTTAAGGGTCTACAATTCTGAAGGTCTAAGGTCTTTCTGTAACTATAAAGTTCTCTGATCTTTGCTAATATTGTTCTGATACATCACAATAGGGTGACTTCTAGGCACTGTGGCTCACCGCTGTAATCAAATCACTTTGAGAGACTGAGGTGGGAGGATTGTTTGAGCCCAGGAGTTCCAGACTAGCCTGGGCAACATAACAAGACCCCATCTTACAAAAAAAAATTTTTTTTTGAGGTGGAGTTTCACTCTTGTCGCTTAGGCCGGAGTGAAATGGCGCGATCTCAGTTCACCGTAACCTCCGTACCCCGGGTTCAAGTGATTCTCCTGAATAGCTGGGACTACAGATGCATGACACCACACTTGGCTAAAATTTTTGTATTTTTAGTAGAGACAGGGTTTCACTATGTTGGCCAAGCTGGTCTCAAACTCTTGAGCTCAAGTGATCTGTCCACCTCTGCCTCTCAAAGTGCTGGGATTACAGGTGTGAGCTACTGTGCCCGGCCAAAGGTCTTCATTTCGAAAGGTCTAAGAATCTCTGAGTATCACATTTCAAGGTCCTAGGATCTGATGGCTCTGCATTTCGGGTTTCTTTTTTTTTTTTTTCCTCAGACCCCAACCGCCACCCCCCACTTTTTTGGGGGGGAGCGGGGGATTCTAAGGGAATATGCTTACAAAGTCCCACCATTCTGGGACTGCACATTTCTAAGTTTCTAAGGCTCCACTGCCCCCACACAGCAGTCACAAGCCACATGTGGCTATTTAAATTTAATTAAAATTGGGCCCGATGCGGTGGCTCACACCTGAAATCCCAGCACTTTGGGAGGCCAAGGCAGGCGGATCACTTAAGGTCAGAAGTTTGAGATCAGCCTGGCAAACATAGTGAAACCCTGTCTCTACTAAAAATACAAGAAGAAAATTAGCTGGGCATGGTGGTGTGCACCTGTAGTCCCAGCTATTCTGGAGGCTGAGGTGGGAAGATAGCTTGAGCAGTGAGGTGGAGATTGCAGTGAACCAAGATCGCACCACGGCACCCCAGCCTGGGCAACAGAGCAAGACTCCATCTCAAAATTATAAAAATAAATTTAATTAAAACCAAATAAAATTTAAAACTCTGTCACATAGCACTAACAACATTTCAAGTGCTCAAAAGCCACACCGACTAGTGATTATTATATTGGACATCACGGATATAGACTATTTCCGCCACCATGGAAAGTTCTACTGGACAGGGTTGGTCTCTCTTCCCACCCTCCCAGCCACCAAGGTTCTCAGATACCTTTCCACCTTCCCCCTCCTCCTCATCCCACCCCAGCCCTCCTCCAGGTACCTGCCAAGGCCTTGATCCGCGAGCACTCAAAGAGCGAGGCGGCTGCGGTGGAGGCGGCTGGCTGCTCCCGCTCCCAGCCCCGATCCGGACTCTCCCAGCGGGTGGTAGAGTTGTTGTTGTTGTTAGGGGCAGGCAGGCCCTCCATGTTGTCCACCTCCCCTGGTACCTGCGCCATCGGGGAAAGTGAGGCCTGGACATAGGGAGAGGTGGGTTAGGTCTAGGATCAGGTCCCATTTCTAACAGTGACTGGCTCTGAGTCCTGTCCCCTCTCTTGTTCTCAATTTCTCTGTCTTTAAAGTGGACATAATAATAATGATAAGGCCTCGGCACAGTGGCTCATGCCTGTAATCCCAGCACTTTGGGAGGCAGAGGCAGGAGAATAGCTTGAGACCAGGGGTTAGAGACCAGCCTGGGCAAAATAGCGAGATTTCATCTCTACAAAAATAAAAATAAGCCAGGCGCAGTAGTTCAGGCTTGTAATTCCAACATTTTGGGAGGCTGAGAAGGGCGGATTGCTTGAGCCCAGGACTTCGAGACAAGCCCAGGCAACATGGTGAAACCCTATCTCTACAAAAAATACAAAAATTAGCCAGGCGCGGTGGCTCACGCCTGTAATCCCAGCACTTTGGGAGGCCAAGACGGGCAGAACATCTGAGGTTGGGAGTTCGAGACCAGCCTGACCAACATGGAAAAACCCTATCTCTACTGAAAATACAAAATTAGCTGGGGACAGTGGCATATGCCTGTAATCCCAGCTGCTCGGGAGGCTGAGGCAGGAGAATCGCTTGAACCAGGAGGCGGAGGTTTCAGTGAGCCAAGATTTCACCATTTCACTCCAGCCTGGGCAACAAGAGTGAAACTCCATCTCAAAAAATATATATATCTACAAAAATTAGCTGGATGTGGTGGCACATGCCTATAATCCCAGCTACTCGGGAGGCTGAGGTGTAAGGATGGCTTGAGCCCGAGAGGTGGAGGTTGCAGTGAGCCGAGATTGTGCCACTGCACTCCAGTCTGGGCAGCAGAGCCAGAACCTGCCTTTAAAAAAACAAAACAATTAGCTGAGTGTGGTGGCTGCCACCCGTAGTCCCAGCTACTTAGGAGGCTGAGGCATGAGGATGGCTTGAGTCCAACAGGTCAAAGCTACAGTGATCTATGATAGCACCAATGCACTCCAAACTGGGCAATATAGTAAGACCCTATTTCTAAATACTAATAATAATATTCACCCTCACAACTTCACAGGATGTGGTAAAACACATGGCTTAGCCCCTGGCACATATTAAGGGCTCAGCAAATTGTCACTGTTATTATTAGAACAATAGAGTTCTGTCACACAGTAATAACAATAATGAACAAATACTGAACACTTGCACTGTGGGCAATATTTCATTTACATTCTCTTATTATTTCCACAAATTTAATTCCCTAACAGCTGGCTATTATTACACCTATTTTACAGAGAAGGAAACTGAGACACAGAGGAGTTGACCTACTTTTCCAAGGTTACACAGCTAGTAAGTAGCTAGGATTTAAACATAGGCCATAGGGCCGGGCGTGGGGGCTCACGCCTGTAATCCCAGCACTTTGGGAGGCTGAGGTGGGTGGATCACGAGGTCAAGAGATCCAGACCATCCTGGCCAACATGGTGAAACCCCGTCTCTACTAAAAATACAAAAAAATTAGCCGGGCGTGGTGGTGCGTGCCTGTAGTCCCAGCTACTCGGGAGGCTGAGGCCGGAGAATCAATTGAAGCCGGAAAACGGAAGTTGCAGTGAGCCGGGATAGCACCACTGCACTCCAGCCTGGCGACAGAGGTCAAAAAAACAAATTAGCTGAGTGTGGTGGTGCGCACCTGTAATCAATCCCAGGTGCTCAGGGGGATGACGCAAGAGAATCACTTGAATCCGGGAGGTGGAGGCTGCAGTGAGCCAAGATCATGCCGCTGCACTCCAGCCTGGGCGACAGAGCAAGACTCCATCTCGAAAAAACAACAATAATAAAAATCTAGGTGACAGAATGTTTGCATTAATGGCCGTAATTCTTCACCCTTGTAGCCACATCCTTTGCCATGTAACTCTTCAGTGTCCTCCTACTGCTATGGTAGGAAGAGTGGGTGCGTGCCCTACCCATTGGCTCTAGCCATATGATTTGCTTTGGCCAGCAGAATTAGGTGGAAGTGCTGCTGTGCCAGTTCTGAGCCTAGGATTCGGGAGACTGCATGTTACTACTCTACTGTTGCCATGAGAAAAACACGCCTGGATCAGACCATGTGCAAGGCCCTAGTCATTCTAACCAAGGCCACCTAAGGTTGCCAACACCACCCTCAACTCTGACCCCAGCAGAGACTAGAAGAACGGCCCAGCTGAGTCCAACCTAAATTGCTGAGCTCAGACTCAGCAGCTAAGTAACGGTTCAGTGTTTTGTGTTTCGTGTTGTTTTTTGAGACAGTCTTGCTCTGTCACCCAGGCTGGAGTGCAATGGTGCAGTCTTTGCTCACTGCAACCCCTGCCACCTGAGTTCAAGCGATTCTCGTGTCTCAACCTCCCGAATAGCTGGGACTACAGGCACGCGGCACCATGCCCAGCTAACTTGTATTTTTAGTAGAGATAGGGTCTCACCACATTGGCCAGGCTGGTCTCGGCCTCTCGGCCTCCAGTGATTTGGCCGGGCACTGTGGCTCACACCTGTAATCCCAGCATTTTGGGAGGCCAAGGCGGGTGGATCACCTGAGGTCAGGAGTTCCAGACCAGCCTGGTCAACATGGTGGAACCCCGTCTCTACTAAAAATACAAAAATTAGCTGGGCGTGGTGTCAGGTGCCTGTAATCCCAGCTACTCGGGAGGCTGAGACAGGAGAATGGCTTGAACCTGGGAGGCGGAGGTTGCAGTGAGCCGAGATCAGGACATTGCACAGCCTGGGCAACAGCACGAAACTCGATCTTAAAGGGAAAAAAAAAAGACACTGAATTTGGGGTGGCTTTGTATACAGCATTATTTCGGCAATAGCTAACTGACATATTGCCTGACCCATTGTCCTTTTTTTTTTAATGTTTATTTTTTGGTGTCATGACTCAGATTTGAACCGAGGTTGCTGTGAGCACAACAGAGAGTACTAACCACTATATGACCACAGCCTATATTGTCCACTTAAAGGGGAATAAAAGAAAAATAAAAAATAAAAAAAAGAAGAAAATAAACTTAAAGTGGGGGACAGGCACAGTGGCGCACGCCTGTAATACCAGCAATTTGGGCGGCCGAGTTTGGCTGATCACTTGAGGTTAGGAGTTTGAGACCAGCCTGGCCAACGTGGTGAAACTCTAACTCTACTGAAAATACAAAAATTAGCTGGGTGTGGTGGCAGAATCCTGTAATCCCAGCTACTCGGGAGGCTGAGGCAGGAGAATCACTTGAACCCAGGAGGCGGAGGTCGCAGTGAGCCGAAATTGCGCCACTGTACTCCAGCCTGGGCGACAGAGTGAGACTCCATCTCAAAAATAAATAAATAATAAAAAGAATAGCTGGGCATGGTGGTGCATGCCTGTAATCCCAGCTACTTGGGAGACTGAGGCAGGAGAATCGCTTGAACCCAGGAGGCGGAGGTTGCGGTGAGCCGAGATCATGCCATTGCACTCCAGCCTGGACAACAAGAGCAAAACTCCATCTAAAATAAATTAATTAAATAAAAATAAAAGTAAAAATAAATAAAAACTAATTTTGAAAATGACGAAATTTAAAGGGGTAAGTGATATTAGATGTATCTCCTCTACCTTCTGGGTCCCCAGGCCTGATTCTAATACTAACAAAGGAGGAAGTTAGGAGATCAATGTCCTCAAAAGACCCAGATAATTGCCAACCCACTGGATTCTAGGAAGGCAGGGTCTGGGTATTTGCCAGTAAAGTGAGTAGAGTGGACTTTGTCCCTTAGGGGGACACACTGAAATTCTTTTTTTTTTTTTTTTTTCTGAGACAAGGTACTGCTCTATCACCCAGGCTGGAGAGCGGTGACACAAACATAGCTCCCTGCAGCCTCCAACTCCTGTGCTCAAGCAGTTCTCCCACCTCAGCCTCCTGAGTAGCTGGGACTAGAGGCAAGCTCCACCATGTGCAGCTAATTTTTGTATTTTTGTAAAGATGGGGTCTTGCTGTGTTGCTCAGGCTGGTCGCAAACCTCTGGGCTCAAGCTATCTGTTCACCTCAACCTCCCAACGTGCTGGGATTACAGGTGTGAGACACTGTGCCCAGTACCAAATCCATTTTTGTTTTTCCCTCCTTCCATGGAAAAGTGAAAGTGAGCACGCAGCTACCTATCACCTGTGTGACCTGGGCTGGGCCACTTCCACTCTTTTTCATCTGCAAAATAGTAATGATGGCCCAGCACAGTGGCTCATGCCAGTAATCTCAGCACTTTGGGACGCCAAGGCAAGTGGATCGTTTGAGGCCAGGAATTGGAGACCAGCCTGGCCAACATGGCAAAAAACCATCTCTACTAAAAAAAAAAATACAAAAATTAGCCAGGCGCGGTGGTGGGCACGGGTAATCCCAGCTACTAGGGAGGCTGAGGCAGGAGAATTGCTTGAACCCAGGAGGCGGAAGTTGCAATAAGCTGAAATGGTGCCATTGCACTGCAGCCCGGTCAACATGTTGGTGTTGCCATCTTGGTAAAAAAAAAAAAAAAAGGTAGGCTGGGTGGTGGCTCACACCTGTAAACCCAGCACTTTGGGAAGCCGAGGAGGTGGGTGGATCATCTGAGGTCAGGAGTTGGAGACCAGCTTTACCATCATAGTGAAACCCTGTCTTCACTAAAAATTCAAAATTAGCCAGGTATGGTGGCTCATGCTTGTAATCCCAGCTACTTGGGAGGCTGAGGCAGAAGAATTGCTTGAAGCCGGGAGGCAGAGGTTGCAGTGAGCCGAGATTGCACCATTGCACTCCAGCTTGGGCAACAAGAGGGAAACGCCGTCTCAAAAAAAAAAAAAAAAAAGAGTTAATGATAATCATACCCATTTCTTAGTGGTGTTTGAAGAAGTAAGTTAATAATGCAAGGATCATGGTATCCTTGATCATGGCAAGCCCTCGATCCATGTTGCTTGCTATCATCTTTCCCTCACATATCTCAAATCCATGTGCCTGATCTGGAGTGAGACAGAAATGAGTTCAAGTCCCGCTTTATTCTTGCTGTATCTTTAACCGAGTATCTTTAACTTAGCCTCTCTATGCCTCAGTTTCCCTCCCTGTTAAACGGTGGTTACAACTGTTTTCTTCAGTGGAGGACACTTAGGGATGGGGAGGCCCTTAGCACTCCTGAGCGCTCTGCCAGGCCGAGGATTAGCTCTGGCCATTACGTGATTGAATGGGAAGGAAGAAAGCAGGTAGTTGGGGAGAGCCGGGAAGGGTTGTCCTGTAAGGAGGCCCCCTACAAAGGCTGGGGGGGCTCTGGGTTGCAGTGGCATCAAGGCTTTAACCCTTCCCAGGCCCCGCCTCTCCCTGAGGTCCAGACACCGCGCCCAAGGAGGGATCCTGGGAAGGACAAGGGCTGAGGGTAAGACCCACGCGTGGCGCGGAGGCTGGGCCGGGTGGGGCTGGGGCCTCGTCCTGCCCTCGACCCTCTGCCTCCCTCCAGCTGGGGAGAGCCGGGGCTCTGGCCATGCCCCGCGCGCGCGGAGGAGGGATGCTCGGCAGGTGGGGACATGCTGGGGGAGGGGCTGTCGGACCCCTCGCCGCTCACCTGGGCCGGCGGCCGCCGGCGCCGCTGTCCCTGCTGTTCGCCTCGCCCGACCGCCCTCCCGGTCGGCGTCCGCGGCCCGGCCTGGCCCGGCCCGGCCCGACCCAGCCCGGCTCAGCTTGGCCCTGCCGGCCAGCGGCTCGGCCAGATCCGCATGCGCCGCCGCGCCTCCCTCGCTCACGCCGCCGCCGCGCTCCGCGCGCCCCCGGGACCCCCTCCCGCCCGCGGTGCCGGCGCCCAGCCGCCGGAGACCCACGCGCAGTCACACCCGGTCGCAGCGTGGGGTGCACGGCTGCACTCGCGCGGGCACGGCGGTGTCACGCGCTGCACACTCCCACGGGGTCACGCTCGCCACGCTGCCACACTCGCGGGGGCCTCGGCGCAGAAACTCACCCCTGAATCCACGCGCTCGCGCGCCGTCACTCCCTCCTGTGGGGTCCCACGGGGTCACACCCTCACGCCGTCTCACGAGGCGTCCACACTGGAGCAGTGTCACCCACCACCACACACTCCAATAGTCACCACCGCCCACGCGGCGTCACACACAAACGCACCTGTCACACACAGCCGCACACGCCCCGGCAATCACCAGCAGTGTCATAGGCCCAGATATCGCACCCAGCGTCACAGCCACAGTGTCACACACTCTACACACTCGAACCTGCACCGCCGTACCGCACATATAGTCCCGGGGGTCGCAAACAGCAGCACAACAGAGACACCCACAGCCACACACACGAATGGGCCCCGGTGTCACACATCCTCACATGAGACATGTGGTGTCACACACTGTCACGGTCTAATAGTCACACGCTTCCATGTAGCACACCTAACACGTCCCACACCCGCACAGGCTGACACAGTGTCACCCGCCGTGTCACCACAAGGTCACAGAAGAACAGAATCAATGCCTGCCACACGTGGTGTCACGCACGTGTAGTCACACTGTAACACGGGATCACACACGGAGGATGACACGAGGTGTCGCCACAGTCATGCTCGCCCTCCTAGTCACTGAGAGTCACAAGCAAGGGTCATATAAGTGCATAGATACGCAGTGACACAGTGTCTTACATGCAAGTGCACACACGCACTTGGTCCTCCCTCACTTTCTCCCCTTGCTGGTTCTGGGAGGCCCTGGTGCTTAGCGTGCGCCCCGGATCCGCTCCTGGAGCTGGGAGAGGGGGCGGGAGCCACGAGAGCCCGTGGGCGTGGCTCGCCTGGCCCCGCCCCTCCCGGGAGGTAGAGTGCGAAGGCAGGGCGCTGAGTGACAAGTTATCCCGGCTCCGCCCACTCTAGTTGTGGCTACATGGAGGCGTGGCCTTATGTTGCCCCGCCTCCCAGTCCAAGGGGCGGGCAAAGAGGGCGGTGCCCGGCGGCGAGTGAATGCAAGCTGTCTCCTGTCCCTCCCACCAGCGTTAGGCTCCGTCCCTTGACCAGAGCCGCGGGCGGAGCGGGGCTGAGGCGTGGCCCTGAGAGCCAGCTCCGCCCCGTTGTTCCTCCATGAGTAGGGCAGAGAGCGCCGCCCAGCAGCCAGTTGGTTCCCGCGCGCGCCGAGACTCTGAGGCCTTGCATCCCCACCACCCCGCAGGATGGCCGTCAAGAAGATCGCGATCTTCGGCGCCACTGGCCAGACCGGGCTCACCACTCTGGCGCAGGCGGTGCAAGCAGGCATGAGCTGGGGCGGGCGGGGCATGTCAGGGGACAGACGGGCAGAGCTTTAGGAAGGGGCACCATGGGGCTGGGCCGAGGCTGGCTGGGGCCTTGAGCGCCCCAGCCAGGTGAGGACTCAGGGGCCAAAGCACGTGGCCACGGGGGCAGAAAAGAGGAAGGCTGTGAGATCCAAGTTTATGTGAGTTCAAGGCAGAGAGGAATCGACCATGGGAGCCCCGGGAGGAGTCCAGAGGCACAGTTGTGTGTGTATGTAAGTCCAGGGCTCTTATGCAATGCCGTTGTCATTATTGTGGTCGAGGTGGTGTTTGTTCCCAGGCCAGGCTTGCTCTGTGCTCTCCTCACATGGGAGCTCTCAAAATGGAGTGGGAATTGTGTTACCCTACTTGACAGATGAGAAAACTGAGGCCCAGAAAGTGACTTGCCCAATATCACACAGCTGGTAACTGACAGGGCTGGGATATGAACACAGCTCATGCTCTTAACCACGAGTCCTCAGGCTCTGGGCTGGTGCACCAGAGCTGGAAAATGAAAAAGTTGGGGGCTCAGATTGCTGTGAGTACCTAATGGGAAGGAGTCACAGAGAGACGTGAGTGAAGACTTGGGGACAGCAGTCCTGAGAAAGCCATTGAGGGCTGAAAATTTGGAGTTGCCCCAGGAGAGAAGGCAGGAAAGGAGACAACCATTCCCCAGCACCCCCTGCCCCCACAGCCCAGACTTGACCAACTCCCCGCTGGACCTGGGACTTCCAGATATGGGGCCCCACCCCGGCAGACCTTGGTGACTAAAGATATTGACTATCTGCATGCTCCAAAAGGGTGGAGGCCGCCAGAACCCCACTCTGCTAGCAGTCTCCCTTGGAGGAAATCAGAAAGTTCTTCACTAGGCCCATACCTCTTCCCTTCCCCAGGCAGACCACGTGAGGATCGTGACTTGTGGAGAGTGGGAAGCTGTGGGCCTCAGTAAAAACCAATTTGCTGATAAGCATTTATCGGGGAGTACTGGAGAGGGAAGTTGAGAGCTGCTGAGTCACCTGGAAACCCACTGAATTCCACTGAATTCCACTGAATTCCACTCGCCCACCCTGCTGGTCATAGCTGGGACTGCACTCAGGGGAATTGAGAACTGGAGCCCAGGAAGCCTCAAAGCTGTGGTGCTGAAAAATCTCTTCCCAGCTCTAAGCTTTGCTGTCCCCAATAGCCAAAGGAAGGGCTGGCCAGGCACAGTGGCTCATGCCTGTAATCCCAGCACTTTGGGAGGCCAAAGCAGGAGAATAGCTTGAGGCAAGGAGTTTCAGACTAGCGTGGGCAACAGAGCAAGACCCCATCTCTACAAAAATATATATATAAAAAAATTAAATTAGATGGGCGTGGTGATGCATGCCTGTAGTCCCAGCTACTCAGAAGGCTGAAGTGAAAGGATCGCTTGAGCTCAGGAGTTCAAGGCTACAGTTTGCTGTGTTTGTGCCACTGTACTCCAGCCTGGGTGACCCAGTGAGACCCTGTCTCTAAAATGAAAAAAAAAAAAAAAAACTAAAAAGAAAGAAAAAAAGTCCGGGTGTGGTGGCTCACGCCTGTAATCCCAGCAGTTTGGGAGGCCGAAG
Source organism: Cheracebus regulus (assembly GCA_963574635.1). Taxonomy (NCBI): domain Eukaryota; kingdom Metazoa; phylum Chordata; class Mammalia; order Primates; family Pitheciidae; genus Cheracebus; species Cheracebus regulus. The sequence goes on along the minus strand of CAUYQU010040960.1, from coordinate 3,274 downwards.
CAGTGGATCACCTGAGGTCAGAAGTTTGAGATCAGCCTGGCCAACATGGTGAAACCCTGTCTCTACTAAAAATACAAAAATTAGCTGGGTGTCATGGCACACATCTGTAGTCCCAGCTACCTGGGAGGCGGAGGTTGCAGTGAGCTGAGATCCTGCCACTGCACCATTGTACTCCAGACTGGGTGACAGAGAAAGATGAAAGAAAGAAAGAAAAAGGAGAGAGAGGAGGTGGGCGGGGGTGGGGGAGAGAGAGAAGGAAAAGAGAGGAAAGAAAGAAGTGAAAGAAAGAAAAGAAGAGAAAGAAAAAGAAGGCCGGGTGCGGTGGCTCACGCCTGTAATCCTAGCACTTTGGGAGGCCGAGGTGGGTGGATCACCTGAGGTCAGGAGTTCAAGACCAGCCTGGCCATCATGGTGAAACCCCATCTTTTAAAAAAAAAAAATTTTTTTTTTTTTTAAAAAGAAGGAAAGAAAGAAAGAGAAAGGAAGGAAGGAAGAAAGAAAGGAAGGAAGGAAGGAAGGAAAGAAAGAAAGAAAAAGAAAAGGCTTAGAATAACTGGAGTTCACAATGGTTCTGTAGGGCCAAGAGTCTTGACAGGCATGAACTCTGCTGCCAGCCTTCCCACATTCAAGCTTACAGCCTGTGTGGCCAAATGCCTTGTCATCTGTGTACCTAAGGTGGAGACAAAACTGGTAGTGCTTGCCCTAGGGCTCTTGTGATAATTAAATGAGATCTTATATAGGAAGTACTTACGCTAGCATTGAATTTTGCAGTCTTGGATCAGACTCAGACAAAATTCAACCTTCTCCACCTACTAGCTGTGTGATCCTGGCCTGGTTGCCTAAAATTGCCTCAGTTTCTCCATCAGTGTGGACAGGACAAGGCCAGGCATGGTGGCTCATACCTATAATCCCAGCACTTTGGGAGGCCAAGGCGGGCAAATCACCTAAGATCAGGAGTTGAAGACCAGCCTGACCAACATGGTGAAATCTTGTCTCTACTAAAAATACAAAGATTAGCCAAGCATGATGGCATGCACCTGTAATCCCAGCTACTTGGGAAACTGAGGCAGGAGACTCGCTTGAACCTGGAAGGCAGAGGTTGCAGTGAGCCGAGATTGCACCACTGCACTCCAGCCTGAGCAAGAGAGTGACTCTGTCTCAAAACAAAACAAAAAAAAAGGCTGGGTGTGGTGGCTCATACCTGTAATCCCAGCAATTTGGGAGGCTAAGGCGGATGGATCACCTGAGGTCAGGAGTTCAAGACCAGCCTGACCAACATGGAGAAACCTCGTCTCTACTAAAACTATAAAAATTAGCCGGGCATGGTGGCAGGCACCTGTAATCCCAGCTACTCAGGAGGCTGAGGCAGGAGAATCACTTGAACCCAGGAGGCTGAGGTTGCTGTGAGCCAAGATTGTGCCATTGCACTCCAGCCTGGGCAACAAGAGTAAAAAACAATATCAAAAAAAAAAAAAAAAAAAAAAAAAAAAACAGGGTCACGGAGATGGCAGTAAATATGACACAGTCCCTGGACCCACAGGGTGCTTGGTTTGCTGCAGGTCAGCATAAAGAGGGCTGTGACAGAGGAAGTACAAGTGATTGGGGGGACCGGGGAAAGAGGGTGAAGGGTGTTCCTGGCAGAGGGGACAGCACGTGCAAAGGCCAGGAGGCAGGAAGCAGCACCATGCATTTGAGGAACTGAAAGAAGTGCAGTCGGGGCTGGGCACAGTGGTTCACATCTGTACTCCCACCACTTTTGGAGGCTGAGACGGGCGGATCACCTGAGGTCAGGAGTTGGAGACCAGCCTGGTCAATGTGCCGAAACTTCGTCTCTACTAAAAAAATACAAAAAAAATTAGCCAGGCATGGTTGCAGGTGTCTGTAGTCCCAGCTACTCAGGGAGCTGAGGCAGAAGAATCGCTTGAACCCAGGAGGTGGAGGTTGCAGTGAGCCACGATGGTGCCACTGCACTCCAGCTGGGCGACAGAGTGAGACTGTCTCTAAAAAAAAAAAACAAAAAGAAGTGCCATGGGTGAAGAGGACAAGGGCTTCAGCAGAGGCTGGACAGGGGAAGCCAGATCCCGAGGGTCCTGGAAGGCTGGCATGGAAGCATGGGTTTTATCAGAGGGCATTCAGGATTTCAGGAGGCAGTTGAGCAGGGAAGCACTTGAATATCACTGCGGAAAGCTTTGGGTGGCTGCTGTAAGGAATATGGATCGGAGAGGGCAGGACTGGGTCCAGGAGCCCAGGGAGGACTGAGGAAAGAGACCAAGGAGACTCAGGCCTCCACCAGGCCAGGAGATAAAGTCACAAAATGATTAAAGGGCATAATAGGCTGGACTCAGTGGCTCATGCCTGTAATCCCAGCACTATAGAAGGCCATGACAGGCAGATTGCTTGATCCCAGGAGTTCAAGACCAGCCTGGCCAACATGGCAAAAAACCCATTTCTTTAAAAAATTTTTTTTATCATATCTCTTTGGGGGTTTTGTGTGGTTTTTTTGTTTGTTTTGTTTTGTTTTTGAGATGGAGTTTCGCTCTTGTTGCCCAGGCTGGAGTGCAATGACATGATCTTGGCTCACTGCAATCTCTGCCTCCCAGATTCAAGCAATTCTCCTACCTCAGCCTCCCGAGTAGCTGGGATTACAGGTGCCTGCCACCATGCCTGGCTAATTTTTCGTATTTTTAGTAGAGACAGGATTTCACCATGTTGGCCAGGCTGGTCTCAAACGCCTGACCTCAAGTGATCCACCCACGTCGGCCTCCCAAAGTGCTGGGATTACAGGCATGAGCCACCGTGCCCAGCCTATTTTGTTTTGTTTTGAGATAGAATCTTGCTCTGTCTCCCAGGTTTGAGTGCAGTGATGTGATCTCGGTTCACTGTATCCTTCACCTCCCAGGCTCAAGCAATTCTCATGCCTCAGCCTCCTGAGTAGCTGGAATTACAGTGTGCACCACCACACCTGGCTAATTTTGGCATTTTTAGTAGAGATGGTGTTTCACCATACTGCCCAGGCTGGTCTCGAACCCCTGGCCTTAAGTGTTCTGCCCACCTCAGCCTCCTGAAGTGCTGGGATTACAGGCATGAGCCACTGCACCTGGCCTTACTGTATCTTTACATTTCCCTAGACTGCTCAGTAGAATGAAATCCTAGCTCTATAAAATAAAAGAATAAAACAGCATAATGATGGCAAACAACCAGGTAGCTTTTTTTTTTTTTTTTTTTTTTTTTTTTTTTTTTGGGCCGTGGTGGTTACACCAGACCGGGGTGACAT